>QVNZ01005896.1:0-14526 GCA_014825645.1 Pseudomyrmex dendroicus | reverse complement strand
ACCACCGGTGACCCGAGCGGATGTGTCCTCCTCTTTGTCAAGCAGAGTCGATACTCCCTGGAGATCCGCTTGATCAAGTGCAGCCCTAGCGTGGGGATTTGCTGAGCGTGTACCGGAACGCGTGTACGATCCCTTTTACACCCTCGGAAAACTGTGACGAATCGTTAAGAAATCCCGTTCTCGTCCCTTCCGTCCTGTGCTCGATTACAGGATTCCAATGTTAGCCAATCAGTGTCACACTTGTCTGTCATAGCGTTAATTTGACGTGACTCGTTGTTTCACGTAAAACACGTGATCGAAGTAGATTTTTGTAATAAAATTTTTTTTAAGTAGAATAACATTCTTTGTTTAAATACTTTAAAACAAAGTATCTGAAGTCTAAGTTTCTCGAGGAGACATAATTTATATTTGTGTCAGTTTAAAAAAAATTATTTTGTTTTCGTATCAGAAGAAACTAAAATTAGATTCCCCGTAGGCAGGTGCACGATAGATTCGCCTACTGACAGTAAGACGATCTCACCGGCGCTTCGTAACACGAATAATTGACGATCGTTCTCGCTTTCAGCGGCATCTGGGGAAGAGCTCGTGTTCCTTTATTTTATCGAGTACTTCTATCTTTCCGCCGAACTCCGAGCAAACTCCCGTGATATACCGACATCGTCGGTTCCGACTTCGGAAAACAAATACTGTGAAAAGGAACGACGTTCGTCGCGGGACGAGAGCACGGAGGGTGGTGAAGAGGAGAGAATGGCTATCCCGAGCGGCCGCGAAAATTTATTTCGACCATCCAATTGTATTTTCCTAAGTGGAGGATCGCGCACCGGGCCGATAGCTCATCCAGCAGCTCCTCTTATCTTCGGTTAACCGGGGGGGTGATCGATGTCGATCTTCTCTTCCGCGCCAGTTTCTTTCTTTCTCTCATTCTTTCTCTCTCTCTTTCCGAGAAAAACCCGCTCGTAAGAACTGTGTAAAGAATAGCGGCGAATATAAATCTACCGCGGCCGAAGTCCGTCTTCGCCACCCTTCACGCGGATCAGAGAGGCTGCTGCATGTAAAAGGTGGAAGCGAATGGAAAAGGCATCTCCCTTTCTGAATTACCTTTGAATACACACTCGCAATAGAAGCTTCTTCTTCCGCAGCTTCTATTCCGAGGAGATCAATGCTTTTCGAAGTGTTAGAAATGCTCTGCCGACTTTTTCCTTTGATATAAATCACTGTTAACACACCGTAGAATATTTTTGTCATCGTTCGACTCTCTTATATTACTTGCAGTCTGAAAAATTGTGTCACTCTGATTGCGTTTTCGAATATTCCGAATGTAATTAATGTAAGTTGTAAGGATTTGAGCTTATGAAAAAAACTGTAAGACAGGGTTATAAAACCGCACAGAATTTAACCACAATTAAGAAACTTTTAGATTTGTTTGTTTGTTTGTTTGTTTTTTTTTTTTTTTTTACGTTTTCTCAGTTGTTCTTGTTTCAAATCCGCTGTTGCATTTCTTTGCAGCGACGTTTCGCGAGCTTAAACAATGCTTCCGTTTTAACAAGCCGATGTTTGTTTTGTTATTTCGCGATTGTTTTCGCGGAAATGCGCGCAGAGTTTTAAAGAGAATGGAAAACACAGTTCTTCTAAGTAGAACGCATGTCAGAATTATTAAAGTGAGAGAAAAAAAAGAGAGAGAGAGAGAGAGAGAGAGAGAGGGGGGAAGAGAGAGACGGGTATAATCTTCCTTGGTCACAGCGATAAGCTTGACAAGAAGTAGTTTTGGAACTATTATTTCTAAACCAGGTCATGATGGCAGTCTATTATATGTGCAGCTGAGACAGTTCCAGCGCACTCCGGTTGTTTGCCACTATAAAGCCGCCATCCGCTATGAATACGTGGCAGTCGACTGCCACGCAGATGCGGATAATACATCATAGATATTTGTGCCATAATTTTTCCGCAGGAGAAGTTCGCAACAAGCATACATCTCTCGCTCGTGTCGGGCGATTTAAAATATTAAAGGTTATAATGTTGTAAACGCTCTCCCCTATTTTGCGTGTGAAAAATCAGGTTAACAAAAGTTACGATTGTGTTATATTTCACACGGCGTTCTCTCTATCGCGCGTTAATCCAAAACGTAAACTTTATTCTCGAAACACCGTCAACTAGAAACGAATGTTTTACACACCGGGTGTAAAGTTAAGAATTTTTCTCGGAAGCGCGTGAAACGCGCGCGAGCGCGCACGAGGAAAAGTAAAAATTTGATTTATGCCGTAATTCGGTTATATTCACTCGTGCGGGATCACAGATATGGCAAGGAAGAAGATCCCCTTTGATGCCTTTCTGGATCAGCGCGATAGATATAGAGAGAAGAGGCGCTTTCCCAGCGGGCCTTCAGAAGCATTCCCGGCAAGAAGGGCGCTTGTTCGTTCGCTCGCTCGCTCGCTCGCTGTCGATGCTGCACATCGCCGTCCCCTTCTTTCTATACCCTATTTTGCCCTACAGCCGTGGGACGGTCGCGAAGAGCGAGCGATATTGAAACCCAGTTGATAACCCAGCAACCCTGTAGCGCGGAGAAGTTGCGCAACCCTCCGTGATGATGATTTTACGTTTGATATATGTGCGCGATTCCAATTAAACTTTCTATCAAAATTTATCTTCCTCTCAAAATTTATTCAAATTTATTAAATTATTAAGATAATTATTATCAAGAGAATTATTCTACTGAGTTAAATGAACGCTGCTACCCTTAACTAATCCGCTGTTGAAGCCACCGATTTACACCTGTACTAACCGCGCTGGTCCCTGCGAGCAAGTATCTCACGCGAATCTGCGCGCGAACGAGTCAACGAGGAGAAGAACACGGATCGCAGGACAAGCGAACAACACGAAGGGTGGATAGGGGGAGAGAGAGAGAGAGAGAGAGAGAGAGAGAGAGAATCAGACTCTCGGCCGAATCAGCGTTTATCGCCCCAACAAGCCGGCTTTTAATAGTCCGCTCGAAAACTGGGCGAAATAATCCAACGGACCCTCCGGCCGATGTCGACTGAGGGTTTAGGGAAGGCAACAAGGGGCTCCGGCAGGAACCCTCCGAGGTCGGCGACAATACCTTACGGTTCGGCGCACTTTCTCTCTCTCTCTCTCTCTCTCTCTCTTCCTCGGCTACAGAATCGTCGGGATCTCGAATTGGCGCGATGCTATACGCGGCGCGACGCAGGAGACGCTTGTTCTCTGTTTAAACTAGACACGTGGCCCCGTTTACGTGGCTCAAGGGGTAGCGCGCAGGCGGTTTTCGTTTGTATGCGCTCCCCGGTCTTTGAAAACCAAAATCAAATACATTATTCCGGACTCGATCGGCGCCCGCGGGAATCCTCCTATTGTCGGTCGCTGTCAGCCTGGAAGAGATCGCGCGACTTTATTGGCCGACTAACAATCGCCTCCACGCGACTAACGCTTTTCTAATTAAGCGTCTCCGGAAAACGTAAATATTTACGTAATCCAAGCAAAGATAGCTCTTTATCGCCAATAAATTTTCGAATAAAAAAAAAAAGTAAAATTGTTGGAATTGATTTGTTCAAAATGAAACACGATGTTTCTTTGCTTTAATGTTATTGTAATATACCAAAGAGAGATATTTTTTCTTAATAAATAAATATGTACGCATTACTATTCCTGCATTTAGATAAAACGGAAATCTCTACTAATAGAAATATCTATTAACAACGATATTAACTTGAATTCACTATATATATATATCTAAGTAATATTGCATTAATAGAATTTTGATTGCTCTGTTACACTGATTATACAAATGAAGATTTAGTCATTATGTTATTACAAATTGCATCAATAGAGAGAACCGAACAAATTAATAATATTATCTCTCAAATATTATTGCGTTAGAATTTAGTGTCATGATAGAATTATCAGTGCTTATCATGCTGATATATTTTAATTGAAGTAAAAAAAAAATATACAATAATACACGATTAGTATCGATTAGTACACGATTAATATCGACAAGAATATTGACAAGTTTTAACGAAATAAAATTTTTATATAAGCATCTTTTTCTCTCTCTACATACGTATTATATAAATAATAAATAATATCCTTTATGATTCAACTGTACGTTGAATCAGAAACGAACAAGATGCTGTTTATTATACTTCTCGCTTAATGCGAGTACGGGACCGATTCCAGCCGCGCGGCAGAAAATTACACGAACATCTAATACATAGACAGTGTACGTAACATCGGGCGCAGGCATTCCATCGCGGGTCCATTATCATATGGCGGACTTGGCAATCCTCCCACGTTGCTCTGCGGCTGAATTGCGAGAGGTTGGCTTCTCGGCCGCGGCGGCGGCGGCGCGACGAGATACGACTCTCGCTCTCCCGGTAACACACAAAAAGACGCTCTTGAATGGAAACTTCGCGGCATTAGGGGACAATTGGGCCTTCCGTCGTCACGTTATTATTCCCGCCACCGCGGCCGGAGCACTCCTGAAATTGCTAGAATTTATGGACTCGGCCGGGTGGAGAAGCGAGAGAAAAGAGAAGCGAACTTTTCTCCTTTCGCGGACGACGCTTATGGCGTTCTCTTTCTCGACGAATCCCGCGCCATCCTCGTCCCGAGTCTCGCTTTAACATCCACGACGAATGATCGCTGTCCACGAGGCAACGATCGCGTCGGAAAAAAAAAATGATATGAGCCAGCGAGCGCGCTCGTTCTCTCACCCTGTCGCGCTCTCGGATTTTAATGAGAAGTTTCAAGATTGATTGATCTATCGCTGCGGAAAATCGCGCGTAAATTTTGACATTTTGCATGTTGTCGGAGATTTTTTTTAATACAAATTTTAATACTTGTTTCCTCTGGTTGTTACAATCCAATTTTCTCATTTGGTACTTTAATGCACGCACCCCGAGAGCACAACAACTTTTACGATGTTTTTTTCCTTCTTTCTTCTTATCAATCGGGTCAACTTTCGCCTCTTCTTAAGTACTTCTGAACTCCTCTTATTGAGCACCATTTGAATCGTGCGATTCGCTATAACGCGAGTAGCGCGGCTCGGTTTATAAGCTGCTCTTCCGCTCGGGGAACTTTTCCCGAAGGCGAGTAACGATAATGCGACGGCAGTAGCGGGTGTTCGAAAGAAGGAGAACGGCAGTTTCGATGCTTAAGTTGTTGTCGCGCCGTGAGGAGGAAGCCCTTGAGGATTCGCTCGCTGGAAAGCGGGCGCGCCCGCGCGCGCGGCCGTTCTCTCTCCCACCGGGATTCGTTGTTATACGTGTGTTTGTACAGCATTAAAACTTGAAACTCACCCAGCGCGCGTACTCACACTAGAAAGGGGGAGAGAGAAAGAGAAAGAGCTTTAAGCTCCGAAAGTTCCCGCTTGTCCTCCTTTCGGTATTTATGCCGCGCGTATTTCGAGAGCTCTTGTCCGCGCGAGCAAGCTGCAAAGCTCATTGGGTTAGTTAAACACATTTATCAACGTCGCAGTCGGTTTATACTTTATACTTATGACGGTAATGTACATGGAACATTTCGTCGCGACCGAGAAACGCGTTAACATTTGCGGCGAAGGAAGCGAGGCTATTCCGGAGCTAATGTCTCTGATTGGTATTTGCACATGTGTTGCCGAGAACGTATCAGCGTCATTACGTAAAAGCTAATTCTCTCAGCCAAGTGATTATTTATTTCTACGACATATTTTATATTCTCGCTTTTCTCTCTGTGATAATTTTAATTAATTTTTTTTTATAAGGAAAAAATTTGAGAAACTGTCTACGACACACACACACACACACACACACACACACATACACTCAAGGATATTTTATTGTTTATGAATTAGATCGTGGCATTATCGATGTTCAGACGCGAGAAAAACTAAAATACGTAAAACGGACGACCGAGAAGGCCGCGTGTTCGCGAAATGCTCTCTCAATTACCGTAAAATCACATTTTTCTGCTGCTTAATCGTCTGAATCCACACGCAATTAGGTCACCGCTATCAATGATCCATTAAATCTCCGATATATACAATTTCCGATATATAATACAAAGCCGGGGTGGAAAACGATCGGTTAATAGAGTCCCATCCTGGCGTGTAACTTTTGAAAAATGGACCTCTCGACCGAGCCAGGTGGGAAACTCAACTGATTACACCCGAATTTCGCTTCTCTCTTTCTGTTTAACTTGTTTACCAATATCACACAAATCTTGTTTTTCAGTGGGCGTTATTCAGTGGGCGTTAATTTGATAATTATTTACAGACGAGAATGTAAGTGACGAAAAAAAGTTCAACGTATAAATATACATTCCGTATGTATGAAACGAACAAGACAAAAGAGATACATGTAAATTAAAACTTTTTACCTCTCTTGAAAACTCGAAAATAAATAGCACTTTTAATTGACAAGTATCTTTTAATCAACAAGTTTCAATTTGTAGTGTTCAAAAATTAATGAATCGAATGAAGAAATAAATGAGAAGATATAAATTCGCGTATTATCTTTCTTTTGTTTTAAAATATATATATATTACTGGTTCTCTAGAATCTCATATTCTCGTCCTATATCTGTTAATGTTATTACGTCAGTGTCCGTGCATAAGACACGGTGGACAATTTAAATTTATATTCGATTATTCATTTATATTTTTTATTCTCTATTCGAGAGTTAAAAGTAGTTAAAAGTCGTTCCCCTCGATTGATCGGCGAATGCATTCCCGGCGCGTGTCTATTTCTTTTATTATCACATTGTATTTCGAGATAACGTATTGCTCGCGCGATACGCCGTTACATATTATATATTCCGAGGCTTTTCCGCGAAACCGGCCGCCCTCGGGGCGCGCATTTTTCTCGCAATATTTCTGCGGGAGAATCGGTGGGTTATGGGTTTCGGAAGTGAGTACTACATTAAAGAAGGGGCTGTTCACTTTTCTACTTTCTTTCATTCTCTCTCTCTCTCTCTCTCTCTCTCGCTATTTCTCCCATAGCCGTTATATTTATGACTGGTGATCTATGGAAGTCCGCCCACGCTTGTTGTGAAAAATCCGACGGGTAAGCGGACGCTAAGTAGCTCTCAAAACTAACTTAACGCGAGAAAAGTTGAATAAACGTCCCCGAATGATATGCATTCAATTTAAACTTCGATTAACAACAACGATAATTAGTAACGGTCGAAACGTCGAGGAAAAAAAACGATGCATTAAAAACTACCGCGTGAAAACGAGATTCGTTCTCGAATTATGGCCGGCTTAAATTTTGACAATCCCGGATTTCACCTGGCGGGAGGCTCGCTCAAACGCGTGTATGCACGCACCCCAGGAATCCCGTTTAATGAAATGTCAATACTCGCAATCTGGGTTTTAGTCTGGCAGCGGCGCGTTACTGTCAAACCGGATTCGCCACAGTTTTGTCACTCTGTTTTGAGGACAAACGACGAAGGACGCGGATTTATAGGTTGATAGACGATAGCGATTGCACAGGGGAAAGAGAGAGAGGAAGAGGGAGAGGGAGTAAGAGCAAGAGAAGGACTCTCGCTGCGACAATATTTTACGAACTTCCGTCTCTTGCCCGGCAGGATTAAATAATGCAGATTGCAATTACAGAAAGCAACGCGAATTCGTCTCTGTTGTTACGCCGCTCCTCTCCAACGGGTGATTAAAACATAATGAGATGACATTTGTCGGATACGAAATATCTCCTTCGAGATGTCTCTTTCCGCCTCTAAAGTGGAACGTGAAGTCTCTCTTCGTGTTCAGTTTTCTTTCGCGACTGCGGTTGACACCATTAGAATTTGGCTCGCTTGTGCGGTTCAATATAAACGTCGCGAGAATATCTCAAAAAAGGGGAAAAAAAAATCTGATCGTTACATTCGCGTATTAATTGTTTAAAAATACAATCAGTCGATTTTGATTGCAATTTAACTATATAATGTCTATTTACGGAAATGAAATTTTTGTTGTGTGGTAAAAATTGGTAAAAGAAAAAACGAAAAATTGAACTGCAAAAATCGACGGCAAATATCCAAAACCGAATATATATTGCGAGCGCGAGAAAATATATTTTCCAAAAAGTAACGAGCACATCTTCCCTCAAGGCACCCGTCGATATTTCGCATCGAAAAGTTAAACCACATCGGCGGATAGTACATCCCCCGTTCGACGAGAAGCGCAGAGGGATGGGATGAAAGAACGGAGCTGTCTGCCTCGCGACGCGGAGCTCTTGAGGCTTCAGCTACGTTCTCCATCGCCTCTCTCTTCGTTTTCCTACATCCGTTCGATTCTTCTGCTCATCCCTCGGGGGGCTGCGTAACACGTGCGGGTGGAATCGCGAGGGTGGGTTCGAAGGCGGCGGCCGTAGGCGCAGGGGTCGAGGAGTCCGTAGACGACGGGGAGGTTGAAAAGGTGGTCGGGACTCGCGCAAGAGTAACTGCTAGTAACAATGTTTTCTCACCCCTTTGCGTTTTAGCGGCAAGAGAAAGAGCGTGGAGTGGGACGAGGAGAAGTGATGCGGAGCATGCCAGTCTTATCCTCCCCGCGCGCTGCCACCCCACGTGGGGGCGCGCTGCGCTTGCTTATACACCCTCCGCAATCAATTTCGTCAATACCGCTTGTTGCGGACGGGGCACGAGGGGGATAGAGAAGGGATGGAAAGAGGGTCGCTGTCTCGCCCGCGGCTGCCTCTCTTCCCTCTCTTCCCTAGTCATTCCACAAGAGGGGCTGTTGATGGATTTTTACGTTCGAACGACGGCGCGACACCGAAGTCACCGAAACCTTTTGTTTCCGCCTCTCTCGCTCGAGTTTTGATTAAAGGTATTATGTGAAGAAGGAAGGGTGTGAGAACGATGGTCGGCGATTAAATCTCGGAAGTGTGGGACACCATCTAAAGTTCAGGCATTTCGTGAGTTTTATCAGTCCCTGGTTTTTTCCTCGCCCTTCGTGTTCTAGCAGTCTCACTAATTATATCGGTTTTTTCACTGCCTTAATTATATTGTTAAATTATAATAGTGTGTACAGTGGTTTGTTTATTTTCACAAATAAAAAGAGCATAGAGATGATAAATAATGAGAATATTGATTCTCAAAAATTATAGGAAATTTTTTTGTTATTTTTGTCTAATTAATTCTTTCAATTTTTTTTTATAACAACGATTCATGTAGCCAATTTCGAGGATACGATCTTGATTCTTTTAGTATATTTTTATTTTGCACCGAGATCGCCCTTCTGTTTAGTACTTCATCCCTCCCGCGTTCTTCTCGAGAAGGGTCTTGTGATAGATTTTTATGTTCGTGCTGCACAGCGCGCGCCAATCTCTTTCTTTCCCCTCTTCTGCGCTTTTATATCGAATCCACTTACATCCTTACGTTGCAGTTCTTCCATTCCGGATCGTAATTAATATTGCCATACAAGTAGCTGTATCGAAAAAAGATCGCGCGGATGTCGAAGAATTATTGCACGGTGAATGTTACTTCGATTGTAATAAGATATAAATCACGCGGTAATCTTACAATTAATGGTTTTTTTTTTTTTTTTTAATACCACACAAGAGATATAATTGAAAGATTAAAAAAAGGAAAAACCGGGTGCGAGTAAAACTTCAAATTTTTACAGCAACAAAAAAATTCCAGATATTTCCCGCGTGATCTCTTCGGTTTCGACAAGATATATCTCCTTTAAGCTTTCGGATAGAAGAGATAACAGCAAACGTGTTCGTTTATACAGACAGATTCTTTACATCCGGAGCAAAACAGTGAATTTTGTACGTAAGGAGGAAAAACAATTTACTTGTCTAATACGCGCGCGTCCGTTCCCATAAATATTATTGCAAAGTTTTGGTCTTTAGGGCGACCGGTTACCACGACGCCCTCGAAGATCTCGAGATATGATGCTTTCCAGTAAAATAACAGCCTCGCGGGCATCTCGGACCCCGACTTCCCGTATTTCTTTCCCCCGCGCCCTTAGATAATTGGACTCCATGATTCTGCGCAAATACGACGGTAACAAACCAAACAACATCCATCCTTGCACACTACGGTGACGAGGACTGCGATCGAAATAGGAAACCAAGAGAACTGCGTGCTATATTGAAATTGTTAAATACAATTTTACATATATATTCGCACACAAACTAGAAACTTAGTAACAAATTCGTGGAAATCAAAATTATCTACAAATTAAAATGTAATTTCACAATTAAAATGTTTTTTTTTTCTTCACTTTTATCACACAGCTCCGGCGGGATTAGATCTCTGGCAGAGTACGCGCACAAAAGTTGCTCCTGTAGCTGCTGCGCCCCGTACATTTCCGTAACGACTTCGCCAGTGCGACAAACGCATTCTTAACGGCGCGACGCAATAAACTAACGCAACGCGTCGCGACTAATTGATTGCTTTCCGATGCGGTGACGATTGTTTGAACAAAAGCGCGCGAATCGTAAGAAATGTCTGTCTCACATTATGTTAATTGCGAAATTTGCGATAAGATTTAGAAATGTAAAAAAATTGAAAATTTTAGATAATGTCTCCCTTCAGTGTTTTCTTATTTAATCGAACATAATAACAAACAAAAAGATACAATTTATTCTAAATATTCTTTTGATTTCTAATACTCTTGATTTCGATTTCTTATTGCATTTCTTATTGCACTAGTATTGATTTACGATATTACTACACCGTTATTACTCACGATACAATAAATCTAATCACTGATCATCTCGCGAGGAATTGCGCGGGAGCAGCGAGAAATTAGCAGCACGCTCGCCGCACATTTCGGCGTTACGTTAGCGATTTGCTCCGGTCACGATAACGCGCACTTAAACGGGGTATGGTACGACGTGTACTCCGCATGTAGCGCAGTCCACTTACGTGTAATCTATTACGCGTTTCCCCGCCGCGTCGTCACAGTCGGTAGTGCCACAACGGCAAAAGTTATACGCCGGGCAATGTCGCCAAATTAGTGAAAGGGTTGGTTGCAAACTGAAATGGAGAGGCTCCGCCCGCTCTCTTACTCTCGTCGTCGGGGGTCGTGGCCACGTCGTAAGGGTGGAAGGGCATCCACGGCCGCTTCTGGGCTGCCCTTGGCCAGGGCCACCGGTGTACTTGGCAGAGAGTGCTTTTCATCTCCGTAAATGGACCGGCGGTAAAGCAATTTTGGTACATTACCTATACCTGCTTCGCGTTCTCTTCCCCGTCGTCAGGGTGTGTCGACCCCGAGCCATCCTCGTCTTTCATCTTGCGACTGTTACTCGATCATGACAAGCGCTTGATTTCGATAGGAAGCGTTCAGTAGAAGCCAGACGCACAGAGAGAGACCGAGGAATGATTTTGACATCTCGAAAGATAATGCCTAGCGTTCGCTTTGATCGTGAACGAAATTCGCGGGACTGGGAATCGTGTCTCCGTCGCTTTTGGAAGCCGTCTGGATCTTCGAATTCTTCGAGGTCTCTCGCATCTTCGAATATCATTTTTCGATATTTGCGCGCGTTTTGCATTTCTCGGATCTTTCAATCTTTTACTCTTTCAATTTGCTTGAAATTTAATTTTTTTTAAATATAAATTCTTGTAATAGTTTTTATTTCAAATAGCATAACTACAGATACACACGGTTGCATCTCTAAAAAACTAGTTAATAATGTTTAATTAAATTTTTTCCAATATAAAATCCGACTTTTTCCGAGTTATTCGAAGAATTCGTAGATGAGAGATGCGCGGCGACAATAAGCTCGAAAAACGCACTGAAACGATTCGGTCTCCGAGTCGATCGGGGAACAGAGAGTCGTGTAAACGCGACGAAAAACGCTCATACAGTGCTTCATGGGCCGGAAAAATTCGATGGAAATGTTAAGTGGAACATGGTTGCTTGAACGCATCCGGGAAAATGTCAACGGGGGTGGAAGAAAATGACCGAGGAGCGACAGAGTAGTACGTTCGAGATAAATCGAGATAGACGGGCGATGTCTCTCGACTTCCTCGAGAAATCTCTCTCGCATCTCCCGTTTGGCTTCACCCTAATCGACCTCCGGGCCCTTCGGAATTCGATCCAATCCATTTTCAAGGGGGGTAGTTTCGCCTTCCGTACACCTGATCTCCGCCGACGAATCGCCCTCGATCGCACGACGCGCAACGATCATTATTTATAAACGCCGCTGTGTCATTGTTTAAGGAGCAAACGCTCGAGATATGTCTTTGCCGTTGCGAAACAAATTGTCTCAATTCGACGCAACGGAAGGGGTTGACATTTTTATCAAAATTAAAAGAGGCGATTTACATCGGCTATTGTTATTTAAAAAATTTATATTACAAAGTTTCTATCTACTTATTACACTATCTTCCTTCTCTCTCCGCTGCACAAACGTGCAGCGTAAATCCATACCATTCTTCTAAAAGATTCGAGCGAGTATATATACGCAAAAGAAATAATCGCCTTTGTTTAACGAAAGAAATTGATTAATGCAATTCCTCTCCGCACAATGCTACGTTATTTTTCACGTGTACGATATTTCCCGCGTGACGAGGTACTTCTCCGCCTCGCAATAAGTAGCAAAACAATTCCCTGAGTCATTCACCGTCCGCTATCTAATCAATGACTCGGCGCGTAACGCGTCGGTGATGCTGAGAATGATGCATGCGCGTGCATCCGGACTGATTCGCATCGCCCGGCGACGAAACCCCGCCATAACTGATGGGCCTTTTATTTAATTACGCGTCGCACACGCATCTGCGTACCTCTCGTCTTCGTCTTCTCGTCCGAAACTACTGCCGCATAAAAACGCCCCGAAGTCTCACCCTCTTTATGGACGATGTGTGATCGTGCTTGACGGCAGCGTCGTTTCATGAAAGCGCGTTAACATTTCAACAAGACATTAAATGTGTTGCACGGATATTTGTTTTCAATGAAAATTATTCCGCAGAACATTTTTTTCCAACATTTTCTTTTCAATTAAAATAAACGCGTTTAGAAAGTCGCTCTGACAAAAAAAAAAAAAAAAAAAAAAAAAAAAAAAAAAAAAAAAAACTGACGCTCGATGATCAACGATTGCCGGTCGAGCACACGCGATGGGAACGAGTCGATCGGCTGGCAAGATTCAACGCAACCGGATACAGCCGGTACACCGCAGACCATGAAATTTAATTTCATAAATGGCAATCTATGGAATACAGAGCGGCGCGTGTTTGTCCATATCGTCGCACGTACAAACATCGGTGGTAACGTAATACGTATTTACGCACCCTCGCGGCGCAACATCCCCGGCTCGCAACAACAATCCTCTCTCTCTCCTTCTCTCTCTCACTGCGCCGAATCCGATCGCGAGCTTCCGACAGCGATTGCGCTTCCTCGTCGATAGCGTCGTGGTAGGAAACACCACGGGCACTTCCGGAATAATTCCTCACGCACGGCAATCATCTAATGGACGCGAATTTACGTAACTCGACCGCGATCGGCGGTGGAATTTTTCTGTTTCTCTCGTCGTCGACCGCCCCGAGCGAGCGGGGGATGATCGGCGATGCGTGCTATCGAATCAAGCGGATTCTTTCACGTTCGAGCGACTTCCGCAAATGAAGTCAGATTTTGCTCGCGATTTGCTCGGGGAAAAAGCGCGATTATAACGTGAAGAAAAATGGGAGGGAAGAAATTGATAGGGGAATCGTGTTCTTTGATGTATTGGGAGGGAGAGAGAAACTAGAAAATACATGTCGTTCGATTTTTACGAGCGTATCGCTCCGTTGATTTTGATATCGCGATAAGGAAGCGCGGCGGTGTAAAAGGATCTCATAATTTTTCAACAACACGGCGGCGCGCGGGGCGCCAATAAAATTCAGTGATTTTTTTTTCTGTCCGAGAGACGGAATATGAAGCTCGCACGTTTGATTTATGGATTAAATATGATAGCACGCAACGGCTGCGTGATCGACATGCGTGCGCGTTTTTTTTCTTTTTTTTTTTTTTCATTTTTTTCTACAACGCGCAAACCCGATTTTGAAGCGGGGTAACGCGGCGCGTAATTCGCGCGCGATCGGATTTATTTACGCGCCGGGGCGACGTTGTAATTTCGTTGCCCGGGTGCGATTCGTAATGACGAGTAATTGAAACGCGCGCTCCGGGTTTCGGCGGGCGGCGCGGTTTATTTGGGCGCGAGCGAAGCGATTTCGCGATTGACCGACGGAAAGTACCGCCGCGCGCGCGTCACGCGTAATGGTATCGACGGATTACCACCTTCTCGCCGGAGTTACGAGCCATCAAGGGGCGCTTTAGAGGCCCCTCGCTACGCGCCGTTAAAACTGGAACGCTGCTGAATAAGCCGCTGCCGTCGTCGCGAAGATTTTGCTTTTAACAGCGCCATTCGCCACCCCGTGTTTCCTCGCGCGTATCCGAGACGAGTTCCTCATTTTCGCGCGCCACCGTTCATTACAACATAAAAAAAATTGCGAGGTTTTCTCAAACAAAACTGCGCACGAGCTATTATAAAATCCTTCTATACGTAAACTAATTAGAAATGTTATTGTTGTTTGAAAAGTGCGACAGAAGTCTTTA
>QVNZ01005895.1:0-15142 GCA_014825645.1 Pseudomyrmex dendroicus | reverse complement strand
GTGCACAAAACCAATGAAATTAACAAACACACACACATACACATTCCTCTTTTAGCTATTTTATTTTATTCAAATAACAAAGGACGGCAAAACCCAGTAAAATAAAATGATCACAAAACGATCTCGCGAGTGAACAGTTGACCAACGTAGCTTTTTCATAATTTCGATAGAAATTTAGATCAATTCGATTAGAGAACGCATGGTCAAATAATAAAAGTTTAATAAAATAACGAAAAGTAGGAATTCACAGAAATAGAAAGAAATTTCCGCGAAAAAAAAACTACGTTTAGAAAAAAACTACGTTAATCAAAAACTTTATAGCTGTTCTTTCTTCGAAAGTAAGGAAAGTAATATGAGTAACAAAATAAACTGAATTCGTTCGATTTATCCAATTTCAAGTGTTCTGTACAACATCGAAGACTTGAAATTCTTCGAAACACACAAAAACCACATTACGAATTATTGCAAAAAGTTTAATAATAAATCGTTTTTCGGGAAAAAAAACTAATTTATCAAATAAATTGCCTGTTTTATTTGCTTTGTTTTTTGTCACATTTATCGCGATATAATTAATTACGCGATAAAATATTACACAGATAACGCATTACTGTCATTATTCGACGAGTGAATTTTACACACATTTAATCGTCATGAAAATCAAATTACGTATTGCGGCAAATTCAATTTCAAAGCCCGCAATAATAAGTATACGAAGCACAAACGAACAAATGACCCTTTCCACGCTGATCCTATTAACACGTTTACACAGTTATTAATTAACCATTAATGGATGTAGACAATTAGCGAATTTCAATGCAATAAATATTAAGTTTCCATATCACATATATATATATATATATCTCTCTCTTTGATGAACTTGATTATATCACAGCAGCTTTTAGCCGCTTTTACCCGATGTGCAAATTTACGATCCGCCGACCGACCGACCGACCGACCGTCTCGTCGTAATTGCATCGGGTGGCAAAAACATAAGGGACATGTGCGACTTTATGAATGAGATGTCTCAGGAGCTGGGATACGTGAATAAAAACTTTCGGTCGCAACACATGTTTCACATATAAGTACAAATCCAGTGTTTTTTACTTTGCGAAGCTTGATTTGAGCAGCCAGAAGAAAGATGTGCAATTTTATGCCACTCCTGCCTATTATTAGCCATCACGCAAACGTGTATATAACCTATTCGAAATGTATAAGATTCTCGCTTGAGTTTCTTCTCGTGATAAAATACTAAAAAAAATGTAAATGTATTTTAGGTTAAAAATTACAAAAATATTGTAACAAAAAAAAGAGAAATAAAATCAATAGGGTGCAGAGATACAAGTTTTTTTTTGTTTTGTTTTACGCTTTCAAATAATAAGCAACGTTTTTTCTCACATGCCGCATGTTCTGACAAGTCATTTAAATTCGAATGTACGAGGAAAAGTGTGTTACCAGAACATCCCGAATATTCGCGAGAGACTGGGCTCGTCATTTAGAATAGCTTTATTTCGGCGTTAACACGTGCCGTTACTTTGATCAACATGCGTAGCAATCTCGCGCCTGGCTTTACATGACACACAGTGTGTCGTATTAGCAACGGCTATATGGCGCGTTCACAAAGCGCCATATAGCCGCATTTCGCGGCTAGCCTCATAAACTCTGGATATTAAATTATTTCTCGTGCTTGACCACATGCTACTGACGCGTATTGCCGCGAGAACGTGCGCGCAAATCCAACACTTGTGCAACACGCACGATGATTAGTCGCGCGTCTATGCGAACGAGTTCTCGCGCTCAAACCCACGTGAGAACATTGCTGACGTTCGAGAGATCGATTGCGCCGCCACATACGGGACACCGTATATATCGTACGTACATATACGTACGGTTCGCGAGAGCCGCAGGCATCGAATTTGATTTTCGTCGACTCGAAACAAACGAAATTGCAAGAGCAGTCCGAACACGCGTGTGGATTTCATCCACCGCCGTGAATATTTCGACGCTTTGTATGCGTGTATCGCCGAAAAAAAAAAAAAAAAAAAAAAAAGAATTAAAACTGGAAAAATTTCCCCTGTGGAAATATTTGCTCTCGTGGCTCTTTGAGAAGCGTACGAGAACATATGGCAATATTTTTGCAATTCACTGAAATTAATTGTTCCATGTAAACAAATTTGAATTTCTGGTTTTTCGCGAATATAGTTCAATGAAATTGAAATTGTTGCTGTAAAATATTCTATCACAATTCGTTGTGTGACCATAAAAAAAAAAATCAAAACTTCGTGACACAATTTCTCTTTTCTATTTCTGTCAAAAAATTTCTTTTTTTCTGTACTAGATGTATCTATAAACAACGTTTTCCGTCGAATTAACTTACATCACTATGAATATTGAGATAAAAAGACTACAAAAAGACTAAAAATTGTTTTAATAAGAAAACGTTTGAAAGAATCAACCTTAAGAGGATGCTAAACCCGTCTGTTTCATCATCCTACTATGAATTATAGTTTTTTAGATTTTTGTCGTAATTACTGCACAAATAAGAAAACAGTTCTCCAAATTAAAAGAAAATAGTCTAAAAACTCGCTGCAGGCAATAAATGTTTCTGAAACAAAAAATTTTAGGTTTTAAGTTTAGGTTTTAAGTTAGTCAATTTTCTTGATGACAAATTTTTTCGTTTCCGAAACATTTATTGCCTGCAGTGAGTCTTTAGAATATTTTCTTTTAATTTGTAGAAACGTTTTCTAATTTAACAAAGTAAGGGGAATGAGAGAGAGACGCTCGCAATAACAACAAACAGATAAAGTGAAGGCCTAGGTCGAGCAATATATGGTTGGTAAATGTTTTCAGACAATTTAAAATTACAAGAAAACGAACTTTTTCGAAAAACACTTACGATTATTCGGAGCAGTTTGAAATCAAGGACAGAGAACACGTTCGTTTTCTTGTAATTTTGAATTGTTTGAAAATATATTCACCAACCATATATATTGTTCGATCTAGACTTTCACTTTATCTGTTTGTTTTCTAATTTATACAGTAAGTACAACAAAAATCCGAAAACTGTGTTCATAGTAAGTTGATACAACAGGACGGTTCAGCATTCTCTTAAAGTGAAATGGATAAAGCTTCGCTTCTCTATCAAATAGTTCCGCCGTGCTTTATCCCTAACTAATAAAGTCGGCACGATAGACGTTATCCATTAGGATGTTATTACCGCTTCCCATAAATCATGGTCTTTCCCCCGTCAAATCCCTGAATAAAGGCATACAAATGAGAATGCAAATAAGCGTTCGGGTGCGCCCTTCTTGCTATCTTCATAATTCAAAAGAACACGAGTCCTTAAGACGCCAGCCGGCATTCCTTTGTATGTACGACACTATCCCTACATCCGCTCACAAAGATTTTGCCTTTTCTTCCGCGTTCACCGGCGCGGCGCGCGGCGTTAAACTGTGCGTGCTACAATCCGCAAGGCGAGTCGATTTTTTCTCTTTGTATGTGTCTACGTTAATTTAGCGGCTAAAAGTTCCCGTATATCCGTCACACCTGAGCCAAAATCATTTATTTATCCATCGTGAAATTTTCTGAATTAACTACCTACGAAACTGAAAGTCCGTTACATTGTATAAACTACTCTTATGTAAACAAGACCAATCCCCGTTGTTTCGCGAGAAATAAAAACATAAATTTCCACTTTTTGTTACAATATTCATTTTCTCCCGTTAAAAAACTTTCTTCCTCCCGAGAACTATGATAACCTTAAAATTATCATATCGAAGTTCGAGAGCTATTGTGTGTGTGAGATCATATTATATATTTTACTCTCTCTCGGAGTTTCTCAAGTTTTTTAATTAGAAATTGCATTTTAAACCAATTGTCCCGGTCGAAAAAGCAGGCGGTAATTTCGTACGGCGAATCCTTTCTAAATCAACAAGCGATCCGAAAAGAGCGAGCGAATTTTCGTTTCTGTGTTCAGACTTAATTATCGTACCTGAGACTTCTACCTGTCGGCGAGTATTGTGTTGAGGAGTTAAAAGCGGATCCTTACAGAGAGGCCGACATCAAAGACCGCCTAAGACGACAACAACACGACGACGCTTTCCAAGATGACCGACCGCCTCGTAGCGAGAACGAACGAGGAAAACCATGAAAGCGCGCGACGCGTTTAATAATGTCGTCTCCTCGTAACACCGCATAATTCATACAAGTCGCACGGAAACGAATAATTGGACGAATAATAGACGAATAATGTTTACAGGTGAACAAGTTGAATGAGTCACGGTTTTGCGATATTGTCACCCGTAGTCTTAGTCACTGCTGTTATCATCTTTTTTTGTAACTACTGATAAGCACCGATGGAAACAACAAAGAACAATGACGCACACTTCGAAGACGCTTCGAAACACGTGACTCCACGATGTTCGAGGACGCGAACTGAGTCTCGACCTGCGGCTCGGAGCGATTTCGTCTTAAAGAAGGTAAAACAGAGATATGGTAGTAGAAGGCCGAAAGCGCGACATTTACGACAGTCCGGGACTATCTGTGCGAATTTGACCGATCGTAAAACTGCCTTGTGCATTTTCATCGCGAACATAAACGCGAATTAAGGGGAGTCTCTTCGGCTGTCTTTGTTTTTTTTTCGCGCGTCTGTTTCGAGCAAAACTACCCCGGGCACTTGTTTCGGAAGCGGAACGTAAAATGGCGGGAGAGAATCGATACGCGTTTCGCGTCGTGACTTATTCGGTTGCTCCGGCAGTTTCGGCAGGAAAAATAGCGTTCTCGAAAAACGAGAAGGGGGAAACAACGTGGCGGATGATATCCTGCGAAGGATACGAAAACGAGCGGGAAGAGTATATAAATGGATGGTACGAACGAACCGCCGAAAATTACCTTACGGGCCTTTTCCCGTCTCTCTGTCTATTTTTCTCCGCGCTTTTCCACGAAGACCGAATTCCGGGTTATTCGTTACACCATTTCGAAAGATCCCAAAGTAACGGTCTTCTTTTATACGACGAAATAATCAGAGATCGTTACAGCAATTATCATTATGTGGAATTTATGACGACAAATGGAAGCACACACAAGTGCTCGTAAAAAGAAAAAAAACCAAGAGAAATAAGGGAAAAATATATATATACGTATGTAGGACGGTGTTTCAGATTACGTCGGCAATCATTCGTTTTATTTTTGTGACTTATCTTTTCTCCCCGCAATTTCAACTGAAATTCGTTCTCCGACAGCAAGAAATTTTTATCTCAGATACTAAGCGCGATCAATATTTTAGAGAAGGAATGTTACTCCATCCCGATTCTTTTGCTATTGTTCCCCGCCTGAGAGTTTCAAGATTACGCGCTCGTTAAGCTTCATACGTCTTTCGCGTCCTTCTAAGTAGCGTTCTAAATACATAAGCAGCCATTTTAGCTGTCGGACGCTTTCGTCTCGGGACGGTTTTCTCAAGAAAGTTTCCGTCGTGAAAGCTTCCCGCGCCGGAAATGAAACCGCCGCGATTCTTCTTCCCTTCCCCCTTCCGAAACATCACGCTCCACACAATTATTTCCCTCGATATTTTTCCCTCTCGTTGTGTGTGTGTGTACACGTGTACGTGTGCATTTTATTTCGTCCGATATTTTTTTCGCGTCCCTCCCGTATATATCAGCGATTTTATTGACGAGGCAAGCGCGCGCGAAGTCGTTCCAATAAAACTGGTGTGAAATATCGATTACAATGGCGTTATTATCACCCGGTCAGAGACTCGGTCAAGCGGGGTGTATCGACAGAAACGAGGCCGAGAAAAGAGAACATGTAAAATTCTATGTCGCGGTATATATATATATATATATATATATATATATGTATATATACGGGGCGAGTGTGTATTTTAAAAACACACACGCTAATAGTTTCGATACAAGATGCACGTTACGCTCAGAAATTATCGCAAAGGAAAAGTTTTATGAAAATTTTTATAGACACAAAAGAATCGCAGTTACTTGCCTTCGAGCTCACAGGACGCCTGGCCGCCGCGTAAAATCATGCACGTAGATTGTGTATACGCACATTGGATACGTCGATACAGGAAAAGAGCGAGAAGACTGGCAAGAGCAGGACGGAAAAACCGTGGATGGATATTGATTCGCCGCGTCCGCAGGAGTAAAGAGAGTGTGATCAGTCGTGAAAGTCGATGAACCGTGGCGAGCCGTGTGCGGGCGGTGCCTAACAACGTAACGCTTTTTACGGCCGGAACTTTCATAACTCGTCGCGTTACGGTCGGAAAATGCTCGGGGAAAACGTTACGCCCATGCGGTGTATCACGTAAAGTCGAACGAACAACTCTCGCGGGGAGAAGTTTTAATCTTTCCGTCAACTCTCCGATCCGCGATTTCAATCGCATCGCTTCCATTTGTCGTCGTAAATTCAAGTTTTACTTCCTGCTTTAGCTTTTCCGCCAACTTGCGAAAGTTCCTCTTTCTATATTTTGGAGCAATTATTCACGTTTTCGAAGCGGAATTCAAAATAATATAATAATTTACGCGATTATAAATTTAAACAAAAATAAATATTTGCGCGATCTCCATTTGTCTTGATAAAAGTTACGACGCCCCCTTCTCGCGGGGCGTTTTGTCGCAGCGACATTTTTACGATATCCCGTGAAAAAGCTTCGTATCAATCGCACGTCGCTCGTTTCGTTTTTATTTATATCATTCTTATACCCAGCATCTCGCCAGCATTGAAAAATCGCCCCACCGTATACCATTTTCTTGAGAATCGATAATAAAATAAAGAAGGATACATCGTTCCCCGAGTATTGACAGATTCGCGCCGCGACGCGCATCGATATAAATCGCTTCGCGCGGCGCGGCTCACGAAACTATCAGAAGAAGCTCGAAGCAAGAAAAAGCGAAGTGGATCGAGAAGCACGGGAATTTTTCTCAAGAAAATTGCAGCGAACGCTCGACAATGGCGACGCGAATAGAAGAGAAGAACGATATTGGGGAAAAAGGTCAGCGATTTACGGGCATCCATCGACGTCGAGAGTTAAAGCGGTCAGGACGGAGAGGTATCCCGTCGCGCGGCATCCTGGCGTAAGATCTCTTCTTGTACTGTGGCTATGCGGAATTCAAGTCTCTGGTGACCCTCCCCTCTAACCGCTTGCAATCGTCCGCTATTCTTCTTCCCGGTCTTGGCCTCCCCCCTCCCCTATTTTGACAACGGCGGTGAAATTCATCGCGGTCGTTCGCCAGCAAGTATCAGAAGGCCCTTTTCCCCTCTCTCTCTCTCTCTCCCTCCCTTTTCCACGTCCTTAATCTCGTTCCTGCGAAATGCGTCTCCATTTCCGCGGGATGAATGGAGATTCCTGGCCGGAGTGGAATAGGTGGAAGGGCACGCGATAAAACAATTCCCGGCGGCCCCACGACTCGATTTATCGAACTGTTATGGCGCGCGCGCGCGCGAGGAAAATCCGACGGCGATAAAATGATCGCCGACGAGAGTATATATTTTATGAAGAGAACGTTATATCGAGAGATATCGGACGTTGGGATATATCGGTCGGATGTGTTCCGATTATCAATTTACGAGGAGCCGAGTAAATTGATCGCGGTTGTTATCGGTGTTAAATAAAACAATCTTTCAATCATGAATTTTCCCAGCAAAATATTATATTTTTCAATTTATCGCTTTCTCCTGAATTTGATTTGTGATGTATCTTAAAAAAAAAAAAACTTAATTTGCAAATTATTATTCTCCAGATAGAAATAATGCTTCTTTAACGATGTTATGTAATAAGTCAAAACACTATACACGTGGATAACGCGCTACATGATTTCATCAGAGCTTCGGAGCCTCACGAGGCTATTAATTCTCGAGGGACTCTATTGCTTATAATTACGCTTCGCCGAGAGGCATTATACGCAGCGTAACACCCGCTTTTTCCACCCTTTTCGGACGAGCTTTAACAAAGCATAATGTCAGCCTGGACAATCGCTCCTGACTCTCTCTCTCTCTCTCTCTCTCTCTCTCTCTCTCTCTCTCTCTCTCTCTCTCTCTCTCTCTCTCTCTCTCTCTCTACACACATCATTTATTTACTTGTATATCCTTTCGAAATAATCATTTTCACTGTTTTACCTTCGCATATATGACTATTTGTCTATCTGACTAACGACTTCGCGATGAATAAAGCGATGATAAAGTTTCGCCGAGTTAAGGCAATTTGCGCGTATAATAAAATATATTTTGTCGCCGTGCTCCGCAAATAAATCGCAAACTGTATGAAATACTAACTGATTTAATAAATTGTTTGCAATTAAACGAAAACTGATTGCAGAGAGCGCAATTGACTTTATCAAATTATTAATTCCATTTAATTGTATTATGTAAAAGCAACGTAATTTGCAGGAAGCGCTGCCGTTTTGTTTACGACATTCCTTAACGTTACAAAGAATTAATAGCACGTTCGATTAATATAAACGTATACAAATATAGGTGGCGCGTATAAACTCAACGGATCGATCATGCTGATGGCCTACTTTTAATAATCGCCACGCTTGCTCGCGAGACACGCAAAGTCGTAATTCAACATCTCACCGCCGCACATCTTGTGCACAATTCAGGAACGAATTCGCATTCGAGCAATTATTTCGGATTTGAAAAGATCTCCGGAGTCGGAATATAAATCCCTTCCGTAATTAATTAATTTTCTAAAAACTAAATCTCCTCGATCTTGACATTTCACATGGAGTAATTATTTATGAAAAATAAATATCGCTCACTTTAACAGAAAACTCTTTTAATTGAAACTTTTTTGTGTTAAAGAAAAAAAACCAATCTTTATATTACCGATTGTAAAATATGCAGAGATATAAGTTTTATAAGCGAAAATATATTGGTGCTCTGCCAATAATCCTCTCGCTCAAAAATGCTCGATCACTCGAGGAAGATTGAGAAACGAGAGGAAATGCAATGTAGGTTGTCTAAAAATTTTGGCAACGGTCATCATGCATTCCCCTGAGCTTGGCAATTAATCAAGCCCGCAGACTAAACGGCCTAATGAAGTACGTGCATAATCGAACTGCCAGATTGTCAGAGCTCCGCCCGTTTGAAGACGGTTGGGAAAAAAAAAGATAGTTTAATCTTCGTGTTGCTCGATAGCTGACGTGATTCGCGAATCGTAGAAAAAAACTCCTAATCGAAATTGTTTATGTTTAGAAAGAAAGAAATGTTAATTACATTCGAGAAGGAAATCTGTTTCTATATCAACAAACCTCTTCGACGCGTTGCCACTTAAATTTGTTGATCGAAACGTCGCTCAGACACGTTTCGCATTTGTGACAAAATTAATCGATCGCGATATGCTCGCACAATCACGTTCACATCGAACGATATCGCTGCCTGTCATTTCAAGCTGATGCGAGCGAATCGGTCGGTTCTTTCGTTCACGATGCGGCGGCACTTGTTCTCCCGGAGCTCTCTCTGACGGAGACCCGTCAAGGAGCACGTCAACCCACCGGGATACGCCGATCGATAAGCGATTGCGTATGCATCCGCGCACGCACGCCTCGTTCATCACGTTCTGACAGATATAGGTTCGCGCTTATTAATTTCTGTTATTGCCGCACGCGAACGTGAAAGCTTATCGCCAATCCGCACGTGTACCTATATAGTATATGTGCACGCGAAAAAATTCACAATAGCGAGAAATCAATGATCAGAGATTTTTCCCAGTGGCTGTTGACACGTAGAGATTTTCTCAATTTGCAAGAATCGAGATTCCATTGAATAAAAATTTTTACCATAGCATTTTCATACAACATCTTCTCCAATTATTACGCGCGTTTACAAATAACGACACCATAGAATTTTTGAATTAGTATATTCGCCGAGAGTACTTCCCTTATTAAATTAGAACGTTCTTTCGCCGCAATTTTCTCCCTCGCGAGCTTGTATCACATCGCCTGTAATACGAGTCAGTCTCGCGAGCTTATAGTTTTATAACTGAACGCCTCGAGAGACTCCTCGAGCAGCTTTCCACGAGGAGGCAGAGAACTTCGGACGAGGATTGACTAGGAGAATAGTAAGAGACTTACCCGACGAAGAAAATGGCCGCAGCGTTAGGTCAAAGATCCCTGAAAAAACAAAGAAAACGAAATTAGAGAAGTTTTCAGGCGCGCGTGGCTCTATCAGAAGAAAAAGAGAGTCCGCAATACCATAATATTCTTGGGTGGTTCTTTAATCCTTAAATACGCAAGTTTCTCCGCCAGTGATTTAAACGCTTCAAAGTTATATAGCAAGTTTTACAACGTGCGAAAAGCGACGGAAATAGAAAGGGAGAAAACAAAATATATATCTTTGCTGGTTAAAAGATAAATTATCTTTAGATGTTTCTCCCTTCCTTCTTCTTTCTCTTGAAGATATAATTGAAAAGCTGGCTTTCTCTCTCTCTCTCTCTCTCTTTCTCTCATTTACAACGGTCTAGAAATAAGAGCTCTTCAGAGAAGTGAGCTTATGTTGAAAGAGAGATATAAAATCATATCAACTTGAAACAGATTCATGTGTAAATAATAGAGCGGGTATTAATTCTCAAACGTTTCGCGTTGCTATACTCGCGTCTGAAATTATGCCGCGCATATTAGACGCATCCCATACATATACGTGTACATATATATGTCTCTTAATGCTTGCCTTTGGTGACACCCGCATTAATTAAGTTCGCTCACTGTTGCGACTGATGTCACTGCTGTACATAGTCGGCAGCAAGCGCCGACAGAAAAGCCGAGCCGCGCCGCGCCGTCAGTTCAGCGCGACGTATTCTAACTGCGGAAATGTTTCGCCGACTTCGCGTGAACTCTCGATGAACTTTCGTTGACTTTGATGTACAGTCACTCGCATTATTTCCACGCGTGATGGCGCAACTGTCATAATGAATCCCTAACGAATTCAGTCAATTAGAGGAATGCAGATTCATCTCATAAGAAAATTTATTCGCAGCAGTTCGATATGAATTAAAGAGAGTACGAATTGAATTAATATTTCGGAGAAGTATTGCTTTAATTCATACTATTAATAATATACTTCTGAGAATAATACAATTAACCTCTTAATCGTGCAAACCCCGGACATTAATATTGTCAGAGCGATTCTTGAAAATGACAATCTTATTAATTAAAATTAAAATTAAAATATAGACCTTCCAGCCTTCGGTTAGAGGCAGACAAATTAGTATGTGGAACGTTTCGATCGTTGTATAATTTTGATCATCATCAGCCACTAAATAAATAAAATAAGAAGATTACAGGATAATTCAATTATAATTAACAAAAAGTATTGTATTCAATTTATTTAGTGGAAGAATTTCATACACACACACACACACACATATATATATATATATCAAAACTAATGTTATTTCTTAAATGTAGAATGTTGAATAAAGCCCCACGAATTTTAGTCCCAGAATATTTGTAACGTTTTAACCACTAATAAAAAAATCGTGTCAGACATAAATGTCCAGAGAGTTTACGAGATATATATTTAAAAAAAACGTTTACAAAATTAGGATTAATATTTCTGAGAAATATTAATTTAATTCATACTATTCGATTTACATTATTTACAAAATCTAAATATTTGTGTATCATTCCGAGTTCTTATGTTTATATTCAATTTATTTGCATTATTTATCAAAACGCGACTTTCGACGATGTTCGCACTTCGCTACCACACGTTGAAAAAGCGTAAAATTCGAAAGCTGACGATATTCCGCGAAAACTTCGAGAACTACCCAAGCACACGTTTCCCAAGCAGTTTCAAACCGGCTATCGAAAAGTCTAAACTCTAAACGGTTTCCGGACAAAAGTTTTCGACAAAATTCCTCTTTAATAGCTCGCCGGAAAAAATCTCATTTGCGCCAAAGACCTTTGCTTCTAAAAGCTCATGTTCCGCGCAAGCGGAAATCCCAAAAGGTTTCACTCAGCTTTGGTAGAACTATTTTCTCTGTCCAACATGAATGTACCGTCTATGAAAAGCTTATTTTCCGCGCTCGAAGCAAATAAATATGATATAATTACAAGTACGCGCATACAAAAAAACAAATAAAAGTACGCGTACAAAAATATTTTCTATTTCCTAATTAAATAAATACTCCATTAATGTAAAACATTACAAGATATAACACAGAATGTACAATATTCATTTTGCATTCAATAAAAAGAGAGACAGAGTTAAACTTTAAATGAACCGCTACTGCGAATAAATTTACATAAAGGCGACATTAAAAGTACGTAATAATACCGATAACGCACTTTACGATGACGAGAAACCATTTTCATAATAAAAGCTTTTTCTGCTCTCTCAGATAAATGCAAATGTGTATCACACGTTGCATCCGCAAGGAAATGGCCCCACTGGCTCGTTATGAAGATGTAAATGTCGGCGGTTCGAGTAGTCGCCTAAGTTATTTCACGCAAATTACGAAATCGAAGAGTATCTCGCGACATGACAGACGGTATAACGACGTCATTCGGCGATGCAATTCTGGTCATTAAAGTACGTATCAACACGACGCAACGTCGAACGAGCAACGCGATAAAGTCTATGCGGGACATACGGACATGCGGTGCAGTAAAAGCGGGCGCATTAAAAGCCGGCAAAAAGCGCAGGCTCGTCATGCGTGAGTACTACACGCTCCCGAGCGCGTCGTAACATAAATACCCGACCGGCCACGTGGCCGTTGGGTGGTCGGGCATATCCGCGCGAGGGCGTGTTCCGTGTTTTCTCGCTCGTCTTTCCGCGGCGATAACGATTAGAAATTAACGGCGTCGAAAACGCGCAACGCCGTAAACTCCGCAAATAGTTCGGTCTATGCGATTCCTATTTTCGGAACGTCGTTAAGTTCAGATTGCTTCTCCGCGCAGATTGTATAAGTACTTACTACTGCCGTGTCGTAAACTACTCGTCGGTTATTTCGCTATATTAACGCCTCTTGGGATGCTAACAAAATTAAAATATATTTTTGATTTAGTTTATTAATTTAACAATTAAATAATCATTTTAGGCTCTGAAGTTTCTAAACTAAGAAATATATATTCGGTCAATAAGAGCATCCTGTGAACAGGCTCTCATTGACCGAATATATATTTCTTTATTAATTTATTATTGTTTTAATAATAAACTTTTGCCATATTTAAATTTAAAATAACATTGTTTTTTTAATAGCAAAATGGAAGAACATATGTGTAGTATATATTACATAAAACATTATTTCTCAAATTTCTCGAAGTACGAAAAGAATAAATCGATAACTTATGTATGTTAACTTTCTCAAATGCGTAATATCAAAATTTTCTCTAATCAACTGGCGAATGCATATCAAAGGATTATTCTCAATACTTGTTTGAAAGTGTTCCCTTCAGCAGCGAGAACTTATATAATCGAATGTGCGGTTGATCTTTCGAAGAACGCGGCGGCGACGCCGCCGCCGTGAGGTCGGCAATTTCGGAACGGTCGTTAACTAACGTACCGATCGTATAATCGCTTTCAGAAAATGTTTTTGCTACAAGTTTTGCAAGGAGGCGCGCGCGATAAAATTTTAATGTTACGCGCGCGAGATATTAACTCCCGCTGCTATAAAAATAGATGAAAGAATCTCGATAAAATTATTATTTTAAATCAATTATTCGCTTTTTATCGGAAACGATACACCGATCGATACGCTTGCAATACATAAATAATACAATCAAATAAACTTCGAGTGAGTAGTAAATGCGCGGTAGTGTAGTGAAATGCGATTCATGCGGACTCATATATTGACAAAGTTCAGAATTTTATAACATTCTTTATGTTCTTCTCGTAGATCTCATCTACGTCCACATTTCCGTTGGCGAATCTCATATTCTTCTCTTTCATAACCGTCGACGTATTTTACCGTACACACATGTGTGTACTAGCATTGTATCGTGAGTCTTCCTTCCTTAAAATATCGACGATATCTCGTAAATAGTCGAGGAAGATGCATTTTTCAGAGTAAAGAATTACCTTTGTAAAAGATGCGTTCTCAAATTCTAAAGCATACCAAGTCACTCTTTCAATGATAAATATTTTACGCAGTCTCTTATATCTTTCTCTTTTGCGAATCAGACTTGCGAATTCTTTTGAAATCAATATTTTTCACTAGCAATAATAAGATATATATATATATATATATATATATGAATATTTTATAATTATACTAAATAAATAATTAAAGTAAATAATTAAAGTAAATAATAAAATTTTTTAAATAATTAAAAATTAAATTTTTACAATTTAAAGTTGCGTAAATAGATAACAAAGTTATAAATGCCTTGTTCGATTTTTCTGTTGGAGATTTGTGCCATATTTTTAAGAAATAAACGTGTGTTTAATTTAAAAAATTACAATGCGGTTTATAGCAAGTAAAAAAGTATAAAAACTTTTGCTAGAAAAAAATCGGTTTCGAATTTCTCAGATGAAATATTCCAGATACGAGCGGCACATCCCACATTCATAGTAACAGAATTTAGAATTTTATAAGATTCTTCATGCTTTCCGTTGCATTTCGATACATCCGCACGAGGAACCGCTTCCCGTCGACGAATCTCATATTTTTCGATCGCCGACATAGCAATATTCCGTCTACACACACACATATATGTACATATATACATGTACATGCGCAGCAATGCGACCCGACTTTTTCCATCGAAAGAACCTTGCAGATAGTTGCATCCTCTCTAGATATCGAGTTCGAGTTTCTCACCGGAGAGAGAGAGAGAGAATCTTCTCGGATTCTACCGCGTTTCTCTACGGCGAGTAGTACTTTTCGCACTTCAATAATCACATAAAAGTCGCGCGCTGCAACGGACGTGCAAAAAAAAAAAAAAAACGAAAAGAAGGGACAGCCTTTCCCCTTTAATCGAGTCTGCCGAACGAAGAATTTCTCGTATTATCGACGCGTGACATCACGCCAAAATCTCTTCATCCCGCTCGCAATATATATGTTTTCACGGAAAAATAAGATGCGCGTGTGTTGCGATAAAAGAAAAAAAACTTTCCCATCTAAATTTCGCGGCCTATATTTAAACTTCGTTCGATCGGCGAAGTGCTGATACGAGTTTGCAGATCACGGCGCGCG
>QVNZ01005885.1:0-11752 GCA_014825645.1 Pseudomyrmex dendroicus | reverse complement strand
TTTCTATTATCGTTTTTAACGTGAGTATTTTCTATCACGAAAACTGTATTTGATCAATTGCTCACTGGAAAAAGAGAGAGAGAGAGAGAAAAAAAGAGAGTTTATCATACTCATTAGTGGAATAGAAAAAAAATTATACAATCGTAATCTTTCTTTCAAATAAATTCTATAGTTCTATTTTATTCTAATATCTTTTGTGCATAGAATTGAGTTTTAAATAAATAATGAGTTTTAAATAAATAATGTGAAATTTCTTTTGACTTTATCTTTGAACATATTTACTTCTGTAGTTGATTATCTAGAAAAAACCATATAAGGTAAACCACCACCTGATCATGAGTTAATTTTTACAATATTCCCTCTGCATTTCTATTTGATAGAGAGCGGTAGTGTTTGTTATCAAATGTTTAACAGCATTAAATTTAATAAATAAATTAAATATTGACACTTTTATTAATTTTTTATAAGACTAGAAAACGTATCTTTTATATACTTTGGCTTTGTAAAAAAACATTTTGTCAAATTGACACATGTAACGTTAAATATAATGTTCCTTTTTCTATTTCACAAAAAATATATTGAATACTTTTATGTTGATATAATATTAAATAATTTACAGTAGCAAATAAAAATCTGGATACTCTTAAATAAAAGAAAAATTTATATTAAAATTTAATAAAAATAATAGTTTTTTTAAATATAAGAATAATAATTTCTAATAATAAAATATACATAAAAGAATATTATGTGCTAACTATATTTAAACTTAATTTTAATAACTATATTTTAAATTATTTACTTTCTTTAGCATATAAGGAAGTATCCAGATGTTTTGCTGCTAAGTAAATTTATTGTAATTTAGTTTACTATCGCGCATTGTGTAATATTATGCATTATTATACTATATATCATTGCTATATATTTAGAGAGTATGTTTAATTCAAAATACTTTTTTACTGAATAAGCTACAAAAGAAAAGTATTTAAGACTCTTAAGCACTCGTTACATAATTCAATACAGCTGCAACGAGTACCCACGAGACTTAGCACATTTCTCTCAAGGCACAGCCTGAGAACTCATTATAGTCTACGTATAATTTTGCGAGCAGTTATTTTTGTCACGCAAAGATATCTCACTTTTTAAGTAATACGTATGTGAGTACAAAGAGCACATATGTGTGTGTATATACGTATACAACCAACAAGCAATAAAAACTAGACACCGTACTGGAATACCACATATACATGCATGTACCGGATATTCGTAATATTGTAGCGTCCGGGCTCTCACAAGGTTGCGGCAATTGCAATAGAAATTTCAGGTTCTTGGGTATTCTCGTTGCAGCCATATTGAATTATGACGTCAGAGAGAAAGAGAGAGAGAGAGACGTGTATTATTGATGCAAAATAAGTGGTACAGAAAAGGTTTCAAAGCAAAGTTTAATCAATCTGTATTCTATCGAATATCGACGGCGACAGTAAACAAATCCATTTGTTTTATTCTACATTCCAGGACAAAAACGTTTTCTCACTTATAACGTCATAATTCACAAGGGATACGACAAATACCCGGGAATCTCTTAAAAAAGAACTTTTTTTTGACAATTTCACGAATCAGTTTGAAGCTGAGTGCTCCATAAAGGCGGCTTGTTGCTACAACAGCGATAAGTTAGCAGTAGACAAATTTTACAGAGATAATTCATCTTTTTATAATTGTTTGCAAAATATACCATTCTTTCAACAAGAAGAATGGAGCTCGTCTCAGCTGTTCGCATCAATCACATCTTACTTAACTCTTGTGTAACAACATTCTGTTGCTTTTCGACAATATGGACATATCAAACACGGACGCAACAGTATGTAGTGTTTTCTGATGAGTATCAAGTTTAAAAGTGAACCGAAAAGTGTGCAGTTCATACGTAGAATATGAAATTACCTTTCAATGTCATGAATTCTGCTTCGTATTTCTTCAACTTCTTTAATGTCACTGAACAAGCTAACTTCATAACGTAACGTGCGACTTCTTCGTTTCGGCAACGTTTCGGTAAATGCACCCGGAAATATTTCAATATGCTTTCGAAATCTAATTGCAATAACTCCTTCTTACAAAACTAAAAGAAAAAAATGTTCCTTTAATATATATTTATGGAATAAAGAAATACGTTTATATACGTATATATCAGAGCTTACCATTAATAAAGCGAGAGCGACTTGGAATAACGTGTCGAGTCCTTGTAAAAGAAATACGTCCAAAATATGAAAGACAAGATATAATGGAAATCTAGCAGTAAATAGAGTTAAAAACCATTGTGCGGCGAACATGTGCGTTTCTACGCCGCGATCACAGAAGTGCTTATAAAGTTCTGGTAATTGATCCTAGAAATTCAAATTATACAAAATATGTATATAATATACAGGGATCACACAGATACTTTATACAGATAAGCTATAAATGAGTAAAAACTTACTTCTATCAAACGATTTAATTGATAAAATCGCATGTAAAGGTTGTCGAATCTATCCTTGTATAAATCTCGAAGACCATAATCGTACATTAATTTGACCAGAACACAGAATGCTTGTTCTTCAGGCATCTATAAACAAAAATTGTGTTCTTATCTAATAAATATCGTCTGTTTTATAAAATTTTACGATAATTGCACACACTTACGTGCAGTAGCAGACTAGCAACTAAGAAACTAAGGCCTTGGCAATATCCAACTTCTTCATCATGAACAGCGTATGCTTTGCTTATTCTGTATAAAGAGTCTTGTCCTAAGCCGCCTGCTTCTTTAAAAAAATCATGGGCTGGAAATGTTCTATTGATGTCTCTTAAAATCACACTCTCGCAACTGCTTTCCTGTTTTGACAATAAAATTGTATGTTGCGCGAACGAGAGAAAGAGATAGAAATTATTTTTATTTAAAATTATATCAGATACTCACTTTTGTAATCAACATTCTGTATTTGTCCATCATTTCTTGTGAATTGTCACAATTACTTAAACGTTGCCAAACTTCGCCGCGCAAAGCTTCGGGAATTCCTTGTTTTGTGAGTTTTATCAGAAGCTTTGGACGTTGTTCGTTAACTTGCCAACTGTCTAAAACTTCAGCCCAGCTATTTAATTCATCCTGCGAGCAATCCTTTGAAACTTCACCAGTGCCACTCAACATCGGTTCATCTCCATCTAGATACAAAAATTGTAATGTTAAGCACGCGCGTGAAATAGCTTCTTTTATTCCTACATCAACAAGTTAATATCCTGAAATTTCACTTTATTACCTGAATCTATTTCTTCTTTAGGTGTAAGTGTGTCAATACTCGTTAAAGAGGGCGTTCTAATTAAAGAGGCTAGATTCAGGGCCAAATTTAATCTATTTCTATCTAATTCACCAGATGTTTCTATACTCTGTACTTCGTAATGTATTTCTGCACCATCTCCAGAAATTACCTGTTATGCAAAAAAAAATATGAGACACATAGATATATTTATAAAACACAAATTTATTTGTTTTTAATAAGAAGAGAAAACAGTTTACCTCTTTAGAATTGAGATAAAACTGTTGCACGAGATTTTTTTTGTTAAAATACCAAAATCTCTCGTTTTGTGGATACACTTTGACTGATGTTTCTATGACAAATCTTACGGGTTCTCGAATATCTCTAATAACAAGATCAACAGCAACAGTCATAAAAATTTTACCCTCTCGTGGTGTCTCTATATTAAGAGTTTCCAAAGCGGGATCCGCGGGATCCCAACGTCCGCAGATATTATAGCACTGTTTGTCTTGTATTATTGGTCCAGTATTAACTTGCTGTAAAATTGTTGTAATATTGCGAACATCTGAGCTGATTATAGACATAAAATTAACTTGCTGCTGTGAATCTCTTTTTACCATCTCTAATAGTCGCATATCGCTGTGTTTTACATTTCGGCCGGGACTAACAAGAACTCCGAAGCATCGCTCGACTTCAAGGGTAACACCACCCTCTTTACTAGACACTTGTTGGATGCTCAAACAAACTTGTTTCGCTACATTACTTCGCAATTTGAAACAATTTCTATCTTTAGGGACTGTACTAAATCCACCTTTTCCGTCTTCTTCTTTTATTTCCATTGTGACTTCGAAAATGAACACTCTGGTATTCACTTTTTCATTCCCAGCATTGAAACCGTTAAAGTCACTACCTGTTAATGAACTTGTCATTGAACGTGGTATTCTGTGAAACGCTTTTGAAAAGCAGGCTGAGACTTGACCAACCTAAATAAAACATTTATATGCTGTATACACGTTATATAGAAGATTCACATATGAATGATTTAATACATACTGCTTCTGGTATGTCACAGCGGAAAACATGACACTGATAAATGGCAGATTCTAAAGTGTCACCGTGTGACCACGTGAACGCGAAACACGCTGCACACGGACCAGTACTTTCACCGCGTGCGTAAAATAAAATGCGTTGCACCTCGTAACGCGCAATAGCTTGTTGTGTCGCAGCATCATATAAACTAAAAGATTGTCCCATTATTTTTCATAGAATAACGTAAATACAACTTGTCTCTTCTCTTCTGTGTGTTCATGAATATATTCATAAAAAATTCAATATGTATGCTTACATAACTGAACCTTGTGAACTACTCGGCACTGAGACAGAAACTTTTATTCCCAAGTTCAACGATTGTTCTGCGTTTAATATGTTCATGTTACGTTGTATTTCACATTCTGATTTTGGTGCATTTATTGCAGCCGCTCCCAGATAAGTAACACCATTGAAAATAGTGCATTCTTGTTGGACATGTGATAACGTATTTAATTCCCCATGTATTTCTGAAGTACATAAAATATGAGACTTGGAAATTTTATTTCTATATGCACAAGTGTTTTTGTGTATCAAGTATATCTGTTTATTTAATATTTTACCTTCTTCGAGATAATCTTCAGGCTTCATGATATCTTGTTTTTCTGACGAACCACCACAAGGACTAACATCATAAAATTTACTGTGACCTACTTTTTTTGTTTTTTCTCGATTATGTTGACTTATTGTAGTCATTTTGAATTCCCCACCTTCTATTTTTGAATCCTCTGTCAAAATCTGTGTAATTGTTACATACAGAAAACATATTTATATAAAGTCACATAAACAAAAATGAAAAATAAGAGTTAGTAATTTAAATAATCAGCTCTATTAACAATTTTAAAACATTGTAAATATTGCTAGTTTCTGATTTGAGAATCATAAGAAATTGAAGAATTTGTGTTAATTTTTATTGTGTCTTAACTCTGTTATTGATTAGTTTATGCAAGATTTTGATTGAAGTTACCATGAGTCACACAAGTTTGATAAATGACACAAACCTCACGAAGATTATTTTGCAGATCCTCCAGATTGCCGTTGTTAGCAATTTTTAACATGGGTGGTTCCAAGAGAGCTTGTTGCTGTTTGCTGTTACCTTTCTCGTTCACAAATTCATATTCGTCACTTGTCGCCACTGATTCCATAGACTTTACACTCATGCTATCCTCCATACCTAAGTCTGCAATATTAATATTTATTAACAAACAACTCTCTTATCCGGAATATTTTAACCTTAATCTTTAGAGATGTGACATTAATGTATTTGTGTCTTTTATCAACTACAAATTCTTTCTGACAATTTACATAGTTCCTTTATCAGTAAACACTGGAGCATCATCCCTTTACAATTGCTCCAAGATACATATCAATTAGTTCTATCTACATATGAGAGGATTGACCTTGTTTATTCTATCTTTCACTTGTGTCCCATGTTATTACAATAAAAAAAAAAAACATAGCTTTGACACAAATGACGGCGAACACGTACAAAACTACAATTGCTTCTTAAGAACACAATTAACTGTCGTTCTCAGCTGGGTGTGAACGTGATCCAGTATCCGTTTTCCCGGAAGCAAACGGTAAACATCAGAGAGAAGATGATCTCTGTTCTCTCACTCATTAGAGCGCGAAAAAAATAATGTGCTCGATTGCAGTTAGCAAAACAAGTGTACAAAGTTCGCGGTGGCGGTGTGGGATGACAGAAGCTCCGCTAACGCGTCCGTCTCCTCGTTGTGTGTTCGTCAACGATGACGACAACTACGACGACAAAAGTCACCCCCGATATTGTCGTCACTTCACTCGCACTCTATTCCGTAATACACACATATATATATGTCGTAACGCGGATTATGCCCGCCGCGAGACGAAAATCACCGGGGGATCACCCTCGCGGTGTGTGCGAAAATTCGTGTGTTTCGTCTTCACCGAGATTTCCTCGTGCTGTGATACCTTCTGCGAACTGCCTCCCCTCTTTCTCCTCACGCGTCTTGGTCACCCCGGAATTTCGAGCACGCTCTGCTTGAGGGTTGACGTTTGCATTCACATGGTTTTCCAGTATCGACGGCGATCGTTGGGCTCATTGACAAAAACCAACAGAGGCCACGATAAAATCGGCCATTCGCGATCACACATCCTTTCCTCGGTGGGGATGGCCGATATCTGTGTATGTGTGTGTACAAAATAGGTCTGTTATTTTTCTCTGCACCGAAGCTGCATCAGGGCCGATATTCACAGTCCGGTCTTGTGATTGGACAAGCGAAAACCTTGTTCTCACGAGCGAATCATCGTTCTTGATGCTTTGGATAAGAAAGAACAGATCTAACGAATCTGTTCGTCCTGTTTACACTTTCGAGACAGCGTTTTCTACCGGATCGAGTCGCTCCTGAAGCGTTTAAATAAACGTCAATTTCGCAAATCGACCAATCGTATTGTTTGATCACCCGAAAAGGGAGCGATTTAACGCGGTCAAAAAACGCTAGTAGTTCTATCGGAATGTATTCGTAACAGATCAGCTGGATTCAACTAAGATCGTGACCGCTGAAGAACAATTTTTGTTCAAATAACAAACATTAAAAGTGAATAAATAATTTAATATTTATTTATACAATGTGTGTGGGAGGGGGAAGGGCTAAAGAGGAACCTGTTTTCGACTCGACTAGGTACGTGACTGGGCCGCGTGAGGCGCGCATGCGCGAGATGCACGGTCCGCGTAACACGCCGAGTGCAGTTTGGTTCAGTTCGTAGGCGCACGTAGGCGAGCGAGACGAGCTCCGTTACGGTTGAAGTTAACGCTCGGAAGTGATCGAGTGTTCTTTTCGTGGAGCAGTCGCACTTTCGCGTCCAGAAAAGCTGCTGGTCCGCCGCGCGCGTTAACACGCAGCGCGTTTACGTTGCCGTGTAACAGCACAACAATCGCGCACGGGAAAGAGCGGTAACGCGTCGATGCGCGTCGCGAAATTCGCACAGAGACGCCTGTGATAATGAGAAGTGTGAGAGTGCGTGGAGTCGGCTAGCGTGGATCGACTGGTATCGACACGAGAGTATCTACAGAGAGAGAGAGAGAGAACGAGAGAGAAAAAGAGAGAGCACGGTGAGTATATCTTCGTGTTTGATCATGTCCGAACCTGCAAGACTCCATCAATAATTCCGCACGTATTCACGTTAGAAATATACGACGCGAAAGAGAAAGAGAGAGAGAGAGGGAAAGAGAATTCCGTGCGGAAATCGCGCGTTTCTTTCGGTCGCTCGAATGGATCACGCGAAAGGTTATAAATCGCTGCCTGTTCTGGAGAGCACAAACTCGTCGCGGCCGATCTACGACGAGATCCCCGTTCGAGATTATCGCGCGTAGTATTCACGAGTATTTATAATTGCAGGATGAGATTCTCTGAGCCAGTTCGACTCGCATCGGATGTTGCTTCTTTGGAAAGTTTGTAAAATACACGACCCGTTACACTGGTTATCGAAACTAGCAAGTGACTCTTTGCGTAAACACGTGTGTTCTTCACGTTACAACACTCGTGTAATCCTCAACGTTTTTTTTTTCTCGTCGAATTTTAATTTCCCGGTCAGATCGATGTATAATCTGACGTGCAATCTGGCGTCTCTCTCTCTCTCCTTCTCTGCCTCCGCGTGCAAATGGATTCCCACGAGTCGGTTCCGGGAATGCTCCGCGAATTGTTGAGAAACGTCAGATGCCGCCAATTTGTCAACGGCTCACATGCAGGACAGTCTCTCGGTCAACGGCTGATCGAGCGCGATAAGACACGCGCGCGCCTTTCTTCTTTCTTATCTCTTGCGCTAAGCTCCGTGCCACACTTTCACGATCGTTGCGTGCGTGCGTACGCGATCGCGATGCAACCTGTCTCTATCTCCATGCCTCTCCGTACGGAGTGATACACTTCCCTCAGGTTATGTTGGACATAATCGATCTGCTCACTTGTTGGCGCGAGTAACAAAAAATTTATATTCTCTCCACAACTTGGCGATAAATATAATTTGTCCTACGTGTATATAATTCACGCGCCACTTACATCGAAAGTGGCTGTAATTGTTTTCTCGTTTCAATTCTCGAGTATTTGTGGTAGATGTAAATATTTATTACATTTAATGGTAGATAGAGAAAAAAAGAGAGAGCAGATAATCTCTCTTTCACTTTTTTTTTTTTTTTGGACTTGAAAAGACGCGCGACAAATTTTACGCAATGAAATTTACCGGGAGGAGAATTATGTGTATTTCTTGCTCTTCTTTCCCGGAATTATAGTATCGCGAAAAAAACAATCAGCGAGGTAATCAAAGTGTTGAAAGCGTTGAATTTGTCTGACAACGTTAAGCAAACATTTTTGTTCTTTTCTTTTTTTTTTTTTTTTTATCGCGCGCACTCTTTGCTCGATCCTCTCGCCGTGTTTCTCCCATCATCGGACCGGACTTAAATTCCAGTCTCTCGCGCGACCCTCGTGCTTTTTTAACTGCCGGTTGTTCCGGATGTGTCTGTTCTCGAGTTACATTAATCGCGTTACCAGTTGCTCGCCCAGTTTGCGTTTCCCGAAACCCGATTCCGAGCGGACTTTGTTCGCATTTCCTAGCGCAATTAGCATCTTTAAAACGTTCGTCATTTTAATTAGCGTTTCATACAGTTTGCATTTCTCTCTCTCTCTCACGAAGACACACACACTCAAGATGTCTTTCGCGAGAAATACGCACAACTGCGCAAATTGCTAGCTCAAGTGAGTTCGCAATTACAATCAAGAAGTCAAGCTCTTCGTTTTGTAATTTCAGATGACAGCGATGTCATGCGTATCTCGTCTTTCGGAATCTTGAAGCGACCTACGGTGTGTTGGCAAAACGTGTTGGAAACAACGTGGAGAAGACGCTCGTCGATGAAGCGTTCAGGATCGTCAAGAAATTGTCGCTTCTTTCGACGGAGATCGAACAACACCGCACTTTCCCAAGTTGTAAGTCCGTTCGAATGCTCGGCTGAGTAATTTCGGTTCACAACAAAGAAGACTCCCGGGAGAGGCCGAAAACAAAATCTTGATCGATCTGTACTTTCCTCAAAGAAAAAAAACATGACTCGCTCGAAACGCATCAAGTTTACGCGTGCGTAAAAATCGTCAAGATCGGAAGACATACGGAAGAATATCGGTCAAAGGAAATCCGGCCGTATGCATCGATCGGGATCGTCCGCGATCGCTAGAATCGAGACGTAGGTAATTCGCGGATATAGACGCGGAAAGTAGAGAACTCCACAGGTGGACCTGTACGTTAAAACGCGCAGCAGAATCCAAAGTGCGGTGTCTCAGTGAGATGGCCTTCATGATGAAGAAAAAGAAATACAAATTCTCAGTGGAGGTTGATCTCGAGGAGCTCACGGCGGTGCCGTTTGTCAGTGCCGTGCTTTTCGCCAAGTTGAGGCTCCTGGATGGCGGTTCCTTCGTTGATCATTCCACCAGGTGAGTATTTTTCTATTATACATTACAAACAATATGTTATACAACAATATGTTATACAACAAAAGCAAACAGTTAAAGAGTTTTACATGCGCGATCAAAAGACTTGCTACACACATACATATATATCGGTAAAATACAAAATAAAACAAAAAGATTAAAATCAAATTGTTAACACATAACGCGATTTATATTTATAATTACAGTCTCTTTTTTATACGTTTCTCTTTAAATAATTCATTATAAAGAGAATTTGTTGGAAATATTTCTCTTAATTGGTTATTTTCAATTTTGACTCGCGCATTGTTTGTCATTTAATTGTCACGTTTAATTATTTATTTCTCTAACGACAATATTGCGCCGCAACAATATATCGTCACCGTTTTTATCGACGAAAAATTTGCACGCGTGACGATTACATCATAATTTACAAGAGCGTTCATAGAATCCGAAGTTGTTTTTCCAGAAATAGATTCTCGACAGAAATAAAGACTTTAGCTATGCTCGACAGACTTTTTTATGCTGCACATATAGTAGTATAACATTTCTATTCTACTTAAGAATGTACCGTTTCTCGGTACGTTTGCTATTTCACCTCGTTATCCAACATTACGAGTTCCGTTTGTTTCTCTAATTTTTCGCAAATAATTTATGTTACACTTCGAGAAAAGCTCTCGCGACTTTTCTAAAATACGTGACTTAGAATTTTATTAAGAATTTTATTCTCGGCGATGACGCGAATCGCATGTATGTGTGTGCTAGGAGAAATTCTCTCATAACGACTTTTATGTGGAACAATTAAGTAATTACCATTCGGCAAATGCGAGCCAATTTATTTGCGGGTTCACAATAAATTCTACAAAAATTATTAGAATCATTACGTTTCGGTTTTACAATTTTAATCTCTGCTAGTTGCGTGGAATGAATTTTAATACGTGTGTTAATTATCGGCTCAAAATTGACTCGGTTTTATTTCACATTGCGACGTGAACGTTTCGAAAGTGTGCGATTTGTTTTTTCTTTCTTTCTATTCAATCATGCAACCGAATTATTAAATATTCAATTAACTGCAAATCCATTATTTGCATGGAATGTGCGAACTTATAATAGCCCGCCATAGTCGCGATCTATATTTATCACGGAGCGTATAGTTTGCTTTTTCTGATGAACCATTAAAACTTGGTTGAACCAAAAGCCGGAAGCTCGTTCGGCTCTAGATAATCTCCAGAAGACCGAAGCGTGATCTTATTCGAGAACATGTGTTAGCGGAGAAATGCACATGTCTACACGGTGTTATGTATGTACATATTTAGATACAAGAAATGCGTGTAAAACTTAGCAACTACGCTTATAAACGTATAAGCGAATATAACGTTGTGTCTATATCTTTGAAACGAGGGAAAACGTAGGATTTGACTCGCGTGACTATTCACGCTACATTATTTTTAACTACTTCTTTCAACTTTGCTCTTGTCGCGTGCAAACGCATAAAAAGAAATTTTATACAACAATGTACTCACTTCTGCATACACACACACACACACATACACACATTCTCTCTCTTTCTTTCTCTATTATTAGCCGCTGCGACTGCTTCAGTGAGTAATGCTTCGATTTGATTGCGGTTCAATCCACTTGAAGTCGATAATACACGTCGGAATGAAATATCGCGCAGTAGAAACTTCGCGTTCCAGATCAGTTTCCAAATCTTTGGCACAGTTCGCACTCCGCAAAAAGAAATATAAAAATTTACATATATATATATATCTCTCTCTCTTTTTCTCTCTCTTTTTAACGTGTCACGCAATTAACCTTATTTTCCCTCGGTTAAATATCGTATTTCTAGAGATGTCTCTTTCGAACTTTTCCGCGCCACAACCGTGTGGTGCAAAACGAACGGGTTTGGAGTAACAATTAGCATGTTCTTGTTTTTTTTTT
>QVNZ01005884.1:0-12060 GCA_014825645.1 Pseudomyrmex dendroicus | reverse complement strand
TTGCGAAGATAACGTCAATAAAGAAGATGATATCGAGAAAATAAGTTTCTTTGATAATATGACTGACGTTATTGATAATGATAACATAATTTTGTACGATAATAACACTAATAACGACGCAGACGTGAGTTCATTGTCTAGGCGTTATTGTATAGATAATATAATGTACCTAAAAATAATACGTTCGAATTTTTGCAAACAGGTAAAAGTTTATTATCTCCTTTATTATCTTTTAATTTAAGTATAATCAAACAATTTTTCAGCTGTCCGATGCGCAGCCCATACCCTTCAACTGGCCGTGAATGATTCATTACGAACTGATGAAATACAAAAAGTTATAAGTAACGCCCGCAGCGTAATTAAAAAATTACGAAGACCAAATTTGGTGATTCTTTTAAAGAAGCAGAATATTAAACGTCCAATAATTGATTGCACAACACGTTGGCATTCGATACTATTGATGTTAAGATATTTGTCAGATCTTAATGTCAAAGAATTCTGTAATAATATGGCAGCTGCGAATGCAGATTTTTTCCTTTGCCGTGAAGAATGGAAACAAATTGAGGAAATTGTAACTGCTTTGCAACCCTCTTATGAAGCAACACTAAAATTTCAATCAGAGCAGAGTTAATCTTTGGTGATTTTTACGCAGCTTGGTTGCAATGCAAACTACAAACACACAAGTTGAATAATTCTCTTGCACAATCTTTATATTACCATATGTCAGAACGAGAAAACAAACTTTTTTCACACAAAGCATTTTTAGCTGCCATATACCTTGATTTACGATATCAAGTTTTATTAAGTGAAACACAGAAATTTGAAGCTGTTGAGGTTTTAGTTGCACTTCATGATGATATTATTAAAATTAAAAATAAAAAAAATATGACGCTGGAAGGTGCAGAATCAAACGAAAGTGCCACTTATAATTCCCAATATTCGAGCTCTAACGACAGCAATGACGAAGATCCCTACAATCTTGAATATCTTTTAAAAAACAAAGAGGCAGAACAAGTTTTTAGACGAAACAAATCAGATGTCACCGCAGAAAACTCAATTAAACCAATACTAATAGCTATTGATAAAGAAATGCGATTAGATCAAAAAACGAATATTTTACAATATTGGAAGAACAAATCAAGTAAAAATGCACGATTACATGAACTTGCTCAAGTTGCATTATCAGTTCCTGCTACACAAGTCAGTGTAGAACGATTATTTTCTGGAACCAAATTTCTCCTCAATCATTTAAGAGTTAGCATAAATAGTAATCTCATAGATGCCATAACTTTTATAAGGGCTAACACTCTATTCAATAAATAAAAGCAAATAAAATGAAAGATTAAAGAACACTGAACTTATAATTGTTTATTATTATAATATTATTATTTTATTAGAAATAAAATATTTAATAATTTTATTAAAAGTAAAAAATTACAAGAATTTAAGTTTTTTTAAAAAGTGTCAACTAATGATAGGCTAACTATGTATATTTAATAATTTAAATAAATAATTTAATAAAACATTAAATTCTGAATTAATGATTTCAAAGTGTCCTTAGATAAATATTAATTAAACAATAACATTACTCTTACATATATATATATATAGTAATGTTATTGTTTAATTAAGAGTAATGTTTTGTTTTTCTTATATATATAAAATAGTACATTTTTACAAATTTATAAGTGTATATTTAGATTCAGTTTTTTATATATTTAGAACCAGCTTAAACCGTAATCGAAACCGTAATCTAAATTAATTAAAATCCGGAACCCAAACCGTAACCAAAACCGAAATACTATCCAAATCGTAACCTGAACCGGAACATAAAACAATTACGGTTCGATGCCTTGGTTCTAAATATACCTATATAAAATGTATTACATAAACACTTCTCTACAAAATTCTTTAATGGGTAAATGTTCAGAAAAATAGACCCAGATCCGATGACCTTGACCTTAACATATGGTGTCAAGAACATGTCCCTGAGTAACAATTAAGAGATTTTAGCCGTCGCTCGCTCTTTAAAAAGTTATGATTGTAAGAAGTTATCTTGAGTTCATGTCTTCGAAATTCGTGTAAATATATTGTAGTTAATACAGTACACTTTTACTAGTACACACACATATATATATTTCCTAATACATATATATATAATGTACACATTCAGAAGAAACAATCACGTACGATGTTCGTGTTGTAAGCGTGTAGGCAGGGAGGGGCTACGCCTCCCCCCGCAGGGGGGCTTTGGCCCTCCTCTTGCTCCCCTCTCAAAAAAGCCTAACTCTATCAGTGTCGGTACAATATCATTAAGAGAGAGAGCGAGGTTTTTTCGAGGGGAGGTGCAGAGGGAAGGGCAAAGCCACTACTACACCCTGCCTACACGTGTACCGTATATACGTGTGTATAGATAGTGTGTGATACAAACAAAATATTTATTTCTCAAATGTACATGGTGTCAAATAACGAACGTCTATTTCAGAAATTTGTTTCATTCATAACTTTCCAATAAACAATGAGCGACGGTTAAAACCTTCCGATTGTTACTCAGAGATAATTCCTGTTGTCCTTGACAACATATGTGAGGGTCAAGGTCATCGGAGCTGGGTCCGTTTTTCTGAACATTTACCCTTATAAATAATAATGAAGCAAACCGCGCACATTTTGTGCGTACTTCGTAAAGGCCATTACATTTTGCACGAAACGCCATTATTAATTATTCAACTACGATATGTTATGGAACTTATTGTCACACAAAGATTCGCGAATTCTACTTAAAAAACATAAAATTTTGTTTGAACTACGTAATTTAACATTATGCATAAATGTAGATTGTAGAGAAGATTGAAATTTTAAGAAAACAATTTAAGATATCTATTAGTGATCTTCCACGTCACTTTTGAGATTTCCACTAATGACGCGTTAGGTTTTTTAAAATGGACGTTTGCCTGAACTTTTTTTATACTACTTAATAACATGTGTTTCTTTTAATGACGTGCAAATGGGCCAATACAAAGTCGAATACCGAACTGAGTTTTTGTGTATTGTAGGAAAATCTTTATTAAAAGTTAAACGTTTCGAACTATCCTTGAATTGAGTTTTCTTCAATGGCAAAATATGTCTAGATATAATGACAAAGTTATATATTTTGTGTAAGTGGTTTGCCAATAACATTGCAATTAAACATTGTTTAAATTAATTTAACAAATTACAAACTCACCGCAAATTAGTCTTAATGACTGCGCGTCTGCATTTGGTTCTGGTACAACATAGAATAAATTTTTGCTTAAAGTCTTTGAAATTCATTTAAACACTGTAAAAAAATTGAAATTTTTATGAACTTTTATGAACTTTTTCCAAGACTGTAAATCTTGAGAAAGCATTTCACGTTGTCTTACGCAACAAGCGCGCAACGTAAACATGCCTTATGTCTCGCCTTATATCTCGGCTTGGTGGAAAGGAGACGGAACATAGTATGTCTGCACTCTTTTACGAGCGCACACGGACGACGGCGGTCTTGCTTGTGTGCGTTCCCCCACCACTTTAGTGCTCTCTGTGCTGGCCGGCTGCTTGACCTTTCTCGATACTTGGAATCGTGCACATAGCACGGAATAGAACCATGTCGACAGCACGGAATAGAATCATGTCCACGCTTGGACATAGCGTACGCACCGACAAGTCGCTCGTGGACATGGCTGCGTAATTCCAATGTGCACCACCCGTGGACATTCACTAGTTTACGGGACGGTTTTGCTATCGCAGAAGCTCTTATGGGTCTAGCCGCTCTCATTCTTCTCTCTGCTTGTAGCATTCTTCGAAGACATTTCATAAATAATAAATTTCCACAACTTGTAGAGACTAATCCTTTTTCGTAAATTCACGCCTAACTATCTCGCGCATACACCACGCATGCACTAAACTCTATATATACTGGAATGTGCATCTCCGTCTAACAAGCGTAGCGAGACGTGGCACCAATTCATCAGCGCCATTTTTGTTTGGTCGGGTATTTGAGCAAATCAGAAGCGCGTTCCGCGCGCAGTCCCGTTACAATGTGAGTAACGGAGATGAAAAAGTAACAAACTAAAAGAATTTTAAAATAAATATTTTAAAATGAGTTAGGGAGGTATACGGGGTTTCTCATATAAGTAATGCAAATCTAGCAAGAACTGAAAAATTCTAAAAAAAAATCTTACTTGTAAAATTTACTCGTGAACACGTATATATATGTATTCATATATATATATACACGCACATTTCTGCATAACATCCTGCATAAACGGCTTGGTTGACCAAATTTACTTTCTTTGGTTTTCGCAGTCGCACCAAGTTTTTTCATTAAATATTTTTTATTTTGAAAACAGTTCCACATAGGTTTTTGACTTTTCACACAAAGCAAAGTCTTTAAATGTATAATTGGATATGGTTTAAGACTTTCCACACAAAGCGAGATCATTCCTTATACCCGCGGTGAGTTCTTCACTAGTACATGATAATACACAATTATTTGTTCTTTACTTTTATATTTTTACAGAAATGTAACAATCTAAAATTTTTTGCGCTATTTTTGATATCATTTTTGATATCATTTTTTTTTGTAGAATAGTGTTTGTAGGGAAAAATTTTTATATAATATAAAGAGTAAAATATTCACACAATTATTTTATATTTTTATAGTTTTATAATATTTTATTTTGTAACAATGTATAAACATACAAGAGTTATTTGGCGCTACTCTCTGATACCATTTTTTTAAAATAGATTTTGTACAGAAAGAGTTTTTATGTAGTACAGTAATATGATAACACTTTTTCTAGAGATACGATTGCTCGTGTACTTGGTTTTTTTACCTTTTTTGAAAAGTTTAAGATATTGTTGCTATATATACATATTTATTAATAGTTATTCAAAAGTATTTCTGATAATATACTAGAAAGAAACATACAACAAATAATATATAACAAATATCCCGAGAATTTTATATTATTATATTATATATTTCTACAACATTGGTGGAACATTTCAACGAAATATTAATTTTATATGTCTACAACGTCTTTGCATTATTACATTGCAACTTGCAATGTTGCAATGTTTCCGAAATGTCACTGGAAGCTTTGGTGTATGGGAATGTCAACTTGCATGTTGTTTGTTTAAACAGAAGATCGCATCATTCGTTTAATTGTTATCCCATTATTAGCTTAGCTTTGCATATATTTAAACAGTTATACTATTTTTTATGTAGAATTTTTATACGAATGCTTAATAGCAAATACAGTTTTAGCAAATCATTATTAGCTATAGCAGATATACTGTTTTTTTCGTACACTTCAGGGTTAATATATGTATGATATAATAGTTTCTGTTTATATTAGAAATGTGCAAAAATTTTCGGCGTGGTTTTACTACAAATCTTTATTATTATTAAAAATATAAAGTATTTAATTTTCCTTAAAAGATTTTCTCTTACTTTCTATACCTTTCGCCATTTATCGAGTAATTGATATTCCGGATCAAAAGAATTTCTGATGTCTGGAGGTTATAAAGTTATCAATATATTTTTGAATGTCTTCTATTGAATGTTTTCTACATTTTGAAAGTGTGAATCATCAAGAGTGTGCTGCAACGACTTGAACAAATGATAATCAGAAGGTTCAATATCTGAAGAATATGCAGAATAAAGTAAAACTTCTCATTCAAGTTTTATTATTGTTTTCTGCGTCGCAATAACTACATAAGGACGAGCATTGTCGTATAGTAGAATAACTGATCTAGGTCCTTTGTCAGTAAATGGTCGCTTTTTGTATCAACTTCCCTTACGAAAAAGAACTACTGCCGATTACATATAAATAAAGTCAGTATAAATATTACTGGCAATTACACAGAATGCCAGTAATTTTTTCGTACCACTGCCGCAATATATTACTGCCAGTAGTTCTTTTTCGTAAGGGTTGTAACTGTTTAGCAAATCCTACATTTGATTGAGAATCATCTTGATCTAGCAGTCCTTGCAAATCGTCAAATTTCAGCTTTTGGAATCTTCCAGAGCATAGTTTGTCGCTTAGATCAAGATCATCACTTCTAAATTTCGAGAACTGTACTCGCACTCAGCAGTTTCTCCATATGCAAAACAAATAAGTCTTTGTGCTTCTGCAGCACAGATTAAACTAGAATAACATACAGTGCCGAATATGCACTTTATCAATCTCTATTTTTAGACACTAGAACAAACTTTATTCAAAAAAATTTTGGTGATTCACAAAGCACATACAATATAGAAATGCGTGAGATAGAAAAAGTAAGGCTAACTAACAAATCCGAAAGCCATATAGCGCCATCAATATGCAATACCTTCCTAATAAATTTTTCTACGGAGCTATAAGTAAATTTATAGTTTTTTTTACATTCTCTTTTTACACTGATTTATTTTGCGCGTGCGCCAGACACATGGTGTGATATTTGACGTGTTGCGCATATATTGATCGTAAAGCGACTAGTATTAGTCTACTACTAATAATAAAAATATATATAAAGAAGAAGTAACTTATTTGAAATTAACTTTTAAGAAAAGACTATTATATATACAGATGCATAAATTTTTCTGTTATATTATAGATATCAGTTAAACTTTAATAAAAATAAAAAAATCAAATTTAAAATAATTTTAACAGAGTTTTTTGAATTATAATCGAACATCTTAACAGATATGCTCCTTCAGAACAGAGTATGAAATTGTTCGGAATTATAATAATTCTGATCAAAGTGACATTGTATTTTGCCTTTTTTTTCTTGTACATATACATATATTGGTACAAGAAAATAAATGTATTATATACATAGAAGAAAAAAGAGAAAAAATGCCAATTTAATCGGGATTGATGTTGAATAGTTCTATAATATGTACCCAAATATGGTTTTTTTTCCACAACAGTTATCTTTTTCTTTCCACTATCGCGTGTCCTCTTTTCTCACGCAATTGTCTCTTATAACTATGAGTTCATTCACGCATGCGCAGACAAATTGCTTCTTCATAAGTGGGACAGTAAGATAAGGTGTAACTGTTGATAATTTTTCAGTTATAGTAACTTGTTGAGAAGTTCGACTGTAATCTACAATTAAGTACACATTGACAATTGAAAGATATCTTAAATTTTTTTCTGCAAACTGAACTTTACTAATATTAATAAACAAGATAAAAATAAATTTTGAATTTTTCTTAAGATACAATTTTTTAAAGCAAGAGTAAATTTATAATATACGTTTTAGTTACATAATAAATACAATTATATATACTGTTATTATGTATACTATAATTTTATATGTATATATAATATTTATATATTTAATAAATAGAGTAGTTTTTGGCCGATGCGAACCTAAATACTAGTTCTTCATGTATAATATCTTTTTTTATTAATGTGTTCCAAACTTTTCGATCTCCAATATTTTGAACCTTCATCAGTGGAAAACGAAATTCAGAAATACGTTTTAGGATGTACTGCTCAGCAAAACTACTCTATTTGATTGACACGAGATATTAACATACAAAGATGTTTTTCGGGTTTGAACCGCGTTAGTGTCATTTTTATACCGACGTTTCGTGAACATTTCAGCTCACTTCATGTTAATACAACACACCGCGAAAGCATCAAATATCACATTATTTATATATTTATATTTATATAATATTTATATAATATTTATATAATAATATATTTATATGATTTATATGTATTTAATATATATATATTTATATAAATTTATATAATTTATATATATTTATAATTTATACATATTATAATAATATATTTATATAATTTATATAATATTATTTACATAATAATATATTTATATAATTTAATTTAATTATTAATCTTATAAATAAAATTATATATTTATATATATTTATTTTTATATATTTATTTATAATTATAGTAGTATTTATAATATAATATACAAGATTAGTCAAAACAACACCTTTTTTCCTTGAAAATACATAATCTTGACTAAATTTTGAAACAACTTTTTATCTTGTAGTTTAAAGTTTATTTTTTGAGTTATTAAAAGAAATAGTACAGAAAATCTATTTAAACTTTTGTTGTTTTTTGTTTTTCTTTCTATTTATTTCAAAATAAACTCTAACATATTTTTACTAATTACTCTAAATACAAGTTACATGTTCCAATTTTAAACTACGGGTGTAGCAGAATTCATATACAATTTTCCCGAAAAACTGCCATATAATAATAAATATAATGTTCCGTTCGGATACCGTATTGTGGAATTCCGCCTCGAATATCGCCATAAGCGTTTAATGTTTTGAATATATATTCTTGCATATGTTATTAATTAAGAATTATTATGCGTCAAATGCAGAAATTCATGGAACAACATATCGAAAGTCACTCGCAATTGACAACAATCTTACTATATAGAACTTCGCTCGGAATAATAGATAAGCTACTTCATGCTCCGAAAACATCAACCGAATAATAGTCAATACCTTTTATAAGTATGTATTGTAACAGCAACTCAGAATGTCTTCCTAGAAATGATAACTGAAAGCAAATGTGTATTCCATTTCATTATTCTACATATTATTACTGAAAATAAAGATCGTGTTTTTCAAACATTTTTTGTTAATAACTTTTTAATAAAAAATGAGCGATTTCTAAAACTTCTTGGACACTATTCAGAAGAGTGTTCTTTACAACATATGTCAAGGTCACCGGACCTTATAATCCTCTATACTCAATAATTACCTTTCAACAAATACTTGATACATTATCATGTATTACTTTGCTCATTCTTTCTAATTCACTTCTTCCTTAAAAAGTGCCGTTTTCTCTTGATTGTTAAGTAATATGTCTCGAGCAATTTGCGAAATTATCAAATAAATATTTCCTCGCAGTGTTATTTAATCGTAGAAATAGTTTCCTCTCAGCTTCCTTTCACTAGATCAATTAGAACTTATTGTGAAGATTAATCGATGCGAGTTATGCGAACTGCATATTGCGTTACTGATATCGTCGTCGTCATTGTCAGCGAAGTTAAAAGACGCAAAGACTGACGAGACAACTTGTCATTGAAAACGATCGTTTGTTAGACATACGAGTTTTTTGCTTGTATTATTAGAAAAGCACCTAATTAATCAAAAGGATATATCAGAAAAATGATCGACACGCCTTTGCTGTGTAATCAATCTTCATACTTCTGATCTATATACTTCGTAAATTTGTTGCAAGCAAATACGATTTTTTTGTTGGCTCATGCACAACAACTTGATAGCGTCATCACAAGACGTAAAACATTAGAAGCTAACGCTTGCATGTCATAGTGGAATAAGTCCGTGCCGCCATTATTGCACCAACAACATGCAACGTTGCATTTCCACGATTGCGCCTTCGCGGCCTTCGCAATGGATGCTTATTCGTGCAAGCCAAGCAAATTCCTGGCAAGGTGCCTGCTGAAAAAGCCACTAAACACTACTAGAAGTAGAGTCCTCGCGAATCAAACGATTAAACAAATCTCCGTCTAATTCTCGAGCCGGTTTGTTTGTTGCCACTCTTACAGATGAGTTGCCTATTTTACATATCTTTTCCTATTTGCGTGCGAACTTCAAATACTTTGTCGCAGAACGTACGTCGTAGATGTTGGATAAATTTCAAGTATTTTCAGAAATAAACGAAAACTTATAAATATAACGTCTTGTTAACTCGGTAATAATTTCAATTTCAAGGATTCTGCTAGTCTATTGCGAATAAGTCAATTATTTGCAACAACTTGAACAAGATAGAAAATACCACAAACGATTCTTTTTTGTATGTGAATAATATTCAGATCATTGAATATGAGTGATCTAATGACGTCGCACATAAAAAAGCGTCCAATGCGACACGTGCTCTCGCTCATCGTTATTGAAATATTAATGAAACGTGACCACTTAACTGAGATAGCGCACGCTATTGCACTTTGCTCGACAGCGCGTTACAATCGTATACTAATATATATATATATATATGTGTGTGTGTGTGTGTGTGTGTGTGTGTGTGTGTGTGTATTAGTATATAAAATATATACTAATGCGCGCGCGCGCGCGCGCGCACACACACACACACACACACACACACACAAAACACAACACACACGTATATATAAAATACTGTTATACATTGCATTTGTGTTACACATATCTATATACATATATAAGCAATAAAAGTATCGTTGATATTATCATTGTTAAAAATACAAAATAGTGAAAAAAAGCGAATACTTTTTGTTCTGCGCAAAGCAGTGTTTATTAAATCAAATTATAATTAATTATTAAAGCAAAGAAAACTTTGTTCAAAATGAATCTCTTTTCAGTGTAAATCTTTATCATATGTAACATTAGTAATGTAGACTTACGCGAATTATTTAGCACTCGCATGCGAGTGATTCACAAACGCTCCTGTTAAATATAAATACTCTTAGAGTTATGTATCTTGACATTTTCATTTTCTTGGAGCAAGAATAGATACGTTGTAATTTGCAGCATTTGCCTTTATTATATGTCATGCTCAACGAATCGATATTTGTAGCGCGGAGTGCTTTATGAATGTCGAATGTTTTGCTCGATAGAAGAACTTGACGAGTGTCCGATTGACCAGGTTTATGCACAACGTTACAATTACATTGAAGAAAAATATATCACTTCGAAACCATTCGTGTTGCAAGGACATTAACCTCGTTGGGTTGGTGCCTATTTTTAATGGATATTCTAATTGCACAATACAAGTTTCTTTTTTTCCAAGTCTGTTTCTGTATAACGAGGTGAGATCGATTGGTCGTTTTCCAGTGAATCTTCCGAATAGTATATAGATACTCTGCTGAGACTTGCTGTGCTTCGACGTGTGCACAGGCCAAATATACATTCTGTCAAAAGACAATGTCCTGAAAAACAGCTAAATTGCACTTTCAATGCCTTAGGACAGCTGTTTCTTTGTGATTTATCCCTCGTTATATATTGGACAGATCAGACAATATTTGCACAGATCTAAAAAGATCTTTCGTTGTACGTGTAAACACGTCACGCTTATCCTTCTTTCTCTCTTTTTCTTTTTGTTTGTTTGTTTGTTTGTTTTTTTTTAATAGAACACCGTGGCATTGTTACTTCCGCCAAAAGACGGTCGTCGATCTTTCAAGATTAAATGAAGAAAAGATCTGCCGACGCTGAATTCTAACTGCGTTAAATAGTTATTACTAAATAGTTCAGTTTAATAGTTGCTTATTTATTTGTCTTTGATAGTGATTTATCTATCGGAGAAGAAAGTGTCTATATAAAAAATGACGACAATATTATAGTATACAGCGTGTGTCAAAAGTTCCGGAACGGCTGGATAATTTGAAAAATACGCATCACAGAGGAAAATGACCTGGACAAAAATTGTAGGATTTTTCGCGGGCAATCCGATGATGACCTTAAATTTGACTTTGCTCATGACCTTCAAGGTCATTTCAAGGTCAAGTCCGTTTTTACAAATGAGACTCCATACTTTTGACGCCGGAAATAAAAAGAGCGGAAAATTTTACGATCAAATATATCCTTGACCAACTAGTGGATATGACCTTGAAGGACATCCCAAGGTTCAATACAATTGGTGTATTAAAGCTTGAGAAATATGCATCCCAGAGAAAGATGACCTGAAACAAAGTTATAGGAATTTTTCCCTGACAATCCGATGGTGACCTTAGATTTGACTTTGCCCATGACCTTCAAGGTCATTTCAAGATCAAGTCCGTTTTTTCAAATGGGACCCCATACTTTTGACGACAGTTAAGACAAGACTTATTACTTTCCAGTTAAAGCAAGACTTATTATCTTCCAGCCAGGCAATACTCATTACTGTCCAGCCAGGTAAGGCAAGACTTTTGATCATGAAAGTCATGGGCAAGGTCAAATCTAAGGTCACCATCGGATTGTCAGGAAAAATTCCTACAACTTTGTTTCAGATCATCTTTCTCTGGGATGCGTATTTCTCAAGCTTCAATGCACCAATTGTATTAGACCTTGGGATG
>QVNZ01005882.1:0-10575 GCA_014825645.1 Pseudomyrmex dendroicus | reverse complement strand
CAGCACGTTAAAAAAAAAAAAAAAAAAGAAAAAAGTTTTAACAAGAGAAAAAAAAATTGCTGATATCGGGATCTTTTTTGTACAAGATGCAATACATTTGTTCGAATACATTATTTCTAATTATTTAGTGTTCAATTCTCTCCGGAGACGCGTCTAAACTCATTCTGTTCCAACTGAAAATTGAATTTCACCGAAGACAAGCGTCGAGGAGCAAGCGCTTCTCAGTTCATATCTCACTCGACGCAATCCGTTTCTGTCGATGGGGCGAGTAGTCTCGCCGAGGAGTCTCACCCCATTTCTCTCTCTCTCTCTATCTCTTTCCTTCTCACCCTCCTAGCGATCCATGTACGGCTGCGTAAACCTTGTTCCGGATCATCGTCGAATTCTCACGCGACGGATGGCCGGGAGACCGAGTCGGAAATTTGATTTGATGCGGGCGGAATGCGATTTATTGAAAGGTCGTTACGGGAGCGCACACTATATACTCGTAATATCTTCCCCCGGGATGGATATTCCGAGAAGTTTCGCGGGCTCGATCCGGACGGCGGTTCGAACAACGACCACGGACTCGCGTAGTGGATATCGTTGGCCCTATCGAATTAGGAATTAGGTTGGCCGCCGAGCGGCGCTAATGTGAAAATTACGACCGCGGAAAGGCTCGCCGGTTTATAATCGGATTTCTACGCCGCGTTGAGCGGAGAAAAGCTGAATATTTGTGCGCGCGGGATTCGGGAGAGAATGAGGCTGAGTCGAGGAAGGGAAATGCGCGCGCGGGCTTTATCGCTCGTTGCTTCATTACGGATTCCTCGACATTGTGTCCCATCGGGGACTGTATTGTTTGTACGATAATGGACGATAATAATGAAATAACCGCGCGAACTTTTGAAAGAATCCTTTGACTGTAATGTCTCATTATATTTCCCCCGTTCTGTCTGATAGCTCTTCTTGATCCGTAAATTATGACGAATAGACACCGTGTGCCACTCTCTTCTCTTTTCTTTTTTTATCTCTTTTAAATTAATGATTTGAAAAAAAAAATTTATATTTTTGTCCATTTACGCAAATCGTACATTACAACAAGTACTCTGCAAGTTGTCTGTTCAGTAACTTCGATATCGCTCGGAATTCTAATTTATATGAAAAAATTCTTAGACTCACAAAAGATCGGAAGGAATTCATTTTTCTGAGATTACGTCCCCCCTCCCCCTCTCTCAAGAACTTTGTTTATACGAACTGAAGTCGCATTGCGCTAAGAACGTGCAAATGCTACGCGGAATGAGAGTTTCGATTAAATCGCCGAGAGAGGGATTTAAAGCGCATCATCGGATCTCGCGCATTTTCCGGAACGAACGAGAGAAAAGCGAGACCTTTCAGAAAGAAGTCGGTCCCGGCATCAAAGGGGAATGAGAATATTGGATTTCAGAATGTGTGTTTTGTCGTTGCACCGCGCGCTCGGACGGAGACAAATATTATCCATTCAAAGCCGGAATAAAATTTATTTCGCGCATTTTGCCGTATTGTCTTAAATTTTAATATAGCGCGGGGATCCGACTCTCTTTCTCTTTCTTTCTCTCTCTCTCTCTACTACGTCACGGCGGCGAATCGTTAAAGCGGAAAGTACCGAAACGCACGTGTATCGTGGCTGGAGCCTTTGTCCTACGAAGAGCGCCGGCGCGGCCGCGAACATCGGGTTAAACTAAGCATGAAATTATGACGAAGTGCTGGGCGTTATTGCGAGGCCACGAGATTTGGGACTGCGGATTAAGTTGCGCACCAGTAGTAAGCCGTACTTCAGAGGGGCGAGAGGATACATCTATGTTATGTCGGACGCGGCGAACATTAAATTCTACTCAGATGATTCTGATAGCTGTGCGCAGCGCGCGCGTTGCTTAAACCCTCATGCAAAGCCCGGAGGATGAAAGTTCAAACAATATTTACCACAGTCCGGAGAGAACTCCCCATTATATCCTTCCGCGATCGAGATTTACAATTTTGATGCAAATGAAATCGCGAAAATATCGTCGCACGAATTTTTGTCATAAATAATCGAACACGGATAAAAAAAAAAAAAAAGCTAGATGGCAAACAGTATGCAGAGAAATTTTGCTTTATGATGACATTTGGGATAAAATGTATATCGGATACCAATAATTTGTATTTGCACGTCGGCTTGAAGATGCGCGGATATTGAGAGACGAGGAGAGGCGCGGGAAAGCGTCTCTTGCGCTATCTGCTTCCCGCGACGACGACGACGACGACGACGACGGGCGGAACTCCTGACTTCCGAGACGTTATAACTATCGCGTCGGAGACGCGGGGATTTAGGGTGGGATTAAATCGAGTATCGCGCGACGAGTTATATCGTCGGATATACAGGCAACGTTGGAATACCAAACTAGATGAAAAGCGTCGTGCGCGCGCGCGTCAAGTTGGATGACGTGAAGACACAATGCTGTGCATGCGTATAGGCCAAGTCGCGCGTGGGGAAGGATGATATTGTATCTTTTCAGAATTCCGCGGTTACACCGGCTTTCGACGGATGGAGGGGGAGGGAGGATATCCGAGGAGATCAGCGGGAGAGCTCCGCGTCAAATCTGTTTAGCGCGTGTCACGAATACGAATGGATCGTCGCCGCGGCTCGATCTTCCGCTCGGCGGGACACTCTGAATGCCACTTTGTATGTGCGCGCGCGTGCGCGCACTATCGTCCCACCTGAGCTTCTCGCGAGACGCGAGAGCTGTCGTGTATCCGTAGACGACAGTAATCCTCGCGTCGCAAAAATGTTTTCGTCCGTCGAGAACAAATTTCCTTCCTTGAGTTTTCAACGCGAATGACGCGCTGTTTCAATCTCGCGAAACTTTGTATCCGGCAAATTTTTAATTTTTACGATATGCACGCGCGCACACACTCACACACACACACACACAAAACTCTTACAAAATCTGTGACTAAATTAATTTGAGAAAGTTTTTTATAAGAAGATTTAAAAGCAGAATTACTCTTTGACGTTGAATATTTTTTACGGTGAGAGTCGAGTTTTGCCATCAGTATTTGAAAATTATCGACCCTGTTGTCGGGATCTACTTAATCGAATCAAAATATTCATCAAAGAAAGTCATTAAAATTTAACGGAACAGAAACTCCGACGCTTTGAATATCAAGCGCCCGCGCTAGGGCCGAATTGAATACCAAATATTAGAGTATAAACTACGTTGACGTTGTATATGCAAGTCATTTCTTACGGACCAGTAACATTCTCAATTAGGTCTGATACTGCAGAAAGCGGTCGCGTGCATATCGCGTTACGTATCGCGTGTACATTCCGTATAAAACCCTCGTCTTACAACCCGGTGGGGATTAAAATTAAGCGTCGATTGCGCCAGGAGTCTCATCTCGCTCGTCCCGTTGCGTCGCACGTCACCTTTTCCCCCTTTCTCAGGGAAAGTTAAGGAGACGAAAGGAGACGGGGCGAAGAGTCCCGGGGAAGGTTATATCGTCACGTAGGATTAAACTTATACGACCAGCCGTTGTCTCGCGGGCGTATTTCAAGTGTCATCGGTGCTCTTCTTCCCTCGATGTTTCCTGCTCTTGAAACGTCTGCCGCCGCCGAAACTTACTCGTTGTCGGCGTTTCTCTGCGAGCAGAAAACGAGAGAGAGAGAGAGAGAGAGAGAGAGAGAGAGAGAGAGAAAGAGCGCAAACAGAAGAGACAGAGAGATTGCATCGCGCCGGATACGAAGCGGATGCAAAACGGAGGATGTGACGTTCGACGTAATCCCGGAACGCAATCCCGGCGGCGGGAATCTGTCAGCTCGCGCGTACGCGCGTGTCAGCCTTTCGACGCGAAACAAAAACTACACGTGACACCGGCGAGATTGGAAAAAGGGCGGAAGAGCGCCGACGCGCATAACTCGAGCGAGTCTCTTCCGGTCGCGTGTTTTCGTACGTACAGTCGCGTCATAAGGAACGACGCCGCCGGGGGATCGCTCGCGGCATCCTCGCGTGTTCGCAGCGGGGTCGAAGCGCTCGTATATTTCGTTATTTCATAGTCCTTCGTGCGCACCTGCGCTTATTTCACGGACGCAGCGAGATAATATTTTTTTTCTCCAGTCCCACGTGCATACACACACACATACACACCCAAAAAGGACTGGAGTTACGATAATATTACTTCGGGTCTTGATTTTCGCGAATAATTTTTGGGAGACGTTCACAGGAATATATTCTCGCTGGAGAATATATTCCTGTGACAATTCACCCGCGAAAAGCACAGACGACACATATTTTCGCCAGAAATGAAAAAACCCGCTTCTTTCTTTTTGAAACGTATAGTGTGTCTTCCAGCGTATATCGGACTACCGGCTAAGCCCGCGAGGTGGCATTTTGCGCGCAGAAATAATGCGAATTTTACTGAAGCGTGATTTAGTGAATTTCGCGCGCGCGATTATTATCCGCCACCCACATCGTCATATGCGCGTCGCGTAATTTCCCGATGAAACGGCTGTCCCGTGTGCGTCGTAATGAAATCAATAAACGAGGGCATGCGTGCGCTCGTTAAATCGCGCGCTCCTAAAGTACGTAGAGCGCGGCGCTGTGTAATGCGATGTAATCTTACAAGATGGCGTCGTCGCGCGCAATTTTCTCGAAACCATAAATTCCGGCTTAGCTCCGTTAGTCCGGTCGGCTGTGCTCAGCTCGTTTACGTCGCGACGCGGATTCCGCGATAATACTATATCGCGGAGAATAAAGCAGCTCTCCGGTGGCTCGTTGCCGCGTCGTGTTCACATGCGAATACGGAGAGAGAAGCGCGCGATCAGCGATGTTATGGCGAATTTCCATCCTGCCGCAAGTGGCTGGTTGCCGCGCCGCAAGACGCACGAGTTACGTTCGCCGCTCTGCGCGCTTAATTAACACGACTAGCTCATTACTGACACCTACCGCTTCGATGTTTTGATCGCTCTCTCGAGACGTCGCGCCTGCCTCGCTTATATCAAGTTATTGGCCTCGCATGAGGAACGCGTCGCGCGTCTCATCAGACAGCGAAATTCTCGTCATCTCATTCGATACCCTTTGATCCCCTTACATTTCTGCGGTTATTAACGAACTGTGCTAAACTTTCGCGCTTTCCTTTCGCTGTGTGTAGCTAAGAGAGGTTGCGAGGAGTTACTAAGTAGCATTTCGCATATCGATATATATCGCATATCGATATATATCGCATATCGATATATATCGCATATCGATATATCGATCTTCTTTTTTTGTTTCTAATTGCCGATTCTAACAAAGTGTTAAAATTTGATTAACCAAAAAGTCCCCATTCATCCTGATGCAACTTTATCGACGCATTATCAGTGATGCAATTTTCGCTTTACACTCGGTAATTAATGGCGAATTGCGAGTTTGTTTTCGCGAAAAAAAATTGCATAGTAAACAACCAATAAAATATGGAAGTTTACATAAGACCGTTCAATCCTCTTGTATTTTTAGATAATTAAAAATAGAAAAAAAAAAACACCAGGGAAAAAATGTCACAAAAATTCGAAAAATTTTAATAACGTGAATTATTTCGCATTCAAAAAACAGATGAAATCTTTTTGCTACTTTCTGAAACATTCTAATTATTTTTTATGTCAGAAAAATCGATTTTGAAACAGTTCTATAATTCTAATTTTAAGTTGATTGAAAGTGAGTAGAGTCACGTTGCGTAACACGGAAGCTAATAAATGTCACGGTTTTATGCTATATCCTATAATTTTTCTTTGCTACTTTTTTCATAACATGCGAGAGGCAAGAGCTACTCTGTAGATAACGTCACAATAGACGTAACGTTCCTCGTCGAAACTTTTTTTTATAACGTTATATCGTTGTATCACATATGCACCCGCTTTATAGCATAGTAGCGCTTCTTCGACAACAGCTCATCGATTACAAAGTAAGAGCCGAGACGCGCGTGGCGATGAATAATGACGCGATCGAGGGAGGGCCGGCGCGCGAGATGAAAGACGGAGTGCGGAAATTTCGTGTGTTCCTCCCTCCTCGTGACGGCGGACCGGGCATTAATACACGCTGCCGTGAATTTACGATGCCGTGGAAAAGCAATATCTGTCGCTCCGGGAGTGCGGCGCGTCAGGAGGGCCGGCTCGGCCCAATGTTCCGACAACCGACCTGGCAATCCCTTCGATTATTCGTTCGTCCGCGTGGCAATAGCGTGCGCGGATCGATCGCGCAATCAAAGTCGACCTCGTAAACCCGCCCGTTTTATTTCAAATCCAGGCCGGATTTCGGCGGGCCGACGTCAATCCCTGGGACGCAACTCTCTGGTTCTCTCGTCACGTGTCACACGTCCGCGCAAATTTCAACCCTCTGTGCGTGCGCGTATACTGGTACACAACAGTATGTTACGTCTAAGGAAACGTGTTTAATTTACACAGACGGGACTCTAAGCACGGCGGTTTTGAGCGGAGCACAAGAGACGCGTTAAGAGACAATTTAGACTGTAGCGCAACATTAGCGCATACGCTGTGTGTGCGACGGAGTTCCATGACATCCAACAATGAAGTAAGTCCGGTTTAAGAATGGAGACATTCAGAGGGAACCACCGGCATAATAGCATATATGATTCTCTTAGGACATTATTATCATGCTTTTGGAATTCTTTTTTTTTTTTTTTTTGGTCGCGCGTCACTTGTCTCTGGAAGAATTCGCGCGACGTGCGTCGAATTCTTCGGTGTGTTACGGAAGGTGAATTGTAAATTTCATGTTATTTGACTCTCTCTTTCTCTCTCTTGCGATAACGCATGACTTCGCGCGTCACGTGTATCTTGGGGGAGAAAGAAAAGTATAATATTTTCAAAAATATCGAGATTATTCGGAGTTTTTAGAGACGCGCTGTGCGAGGAATAAGATGCTGAAATAGACGAATGCTCCATACTATTTCCATACGATCTGACGTAGTTTCTATCCGAAGTAAGAATTCGGAATTTGAACGCGGGAAAATGCAATATGCGAAGTCGAAGATGTCACATCGTCAAAAGTGACTTCTCCGAATTGAGAAAAATGAAATTTTATGATTATGCTTCCGTATATCTATTGTCGCATCAACGCGTTATCTTAACCGCATTCATTATTTTAATCAGTAATCAAAGCTGATAAAAATCACAGGCAAAAAAAAATACATAAAATTTTTATATCGCATATCCCGTTCGACGTTTCTGTATCTGCTTAAACAAAGTTTGGATTGATTTTTCCTAGACAAGCAAATTGCGATTTATCAGAACGGATTGGAGAAGATCTTGCTTTGCCTTTCGCCGCATTTCGCGGACGAGAGAAAAATGACGATATTCTCAAATTTCCGGCCAGTAAATCGAACGATATAAATTTTCCGATCTATTTCACTCTTACCGCTTTATCCTCTCTGTTTGCTCTGGTTGCTTTATCTCGTAGCTCAAAGTCGCTAGATTGCGAGCTGATCGCCGAGGACTTCCTCGGCACAATCGCGAGAGACGAGAGCGCGGATAAATCCAGCGCGGGAACCGACGAGCGTTTGGTTGGGTACCAAAAAAGCGGCGAGGCAAAACGACAAGAAGAGAGATAGAATCGGAAAAGAACTTGTGGATACGTGACGTCACTGGTAATCGAATCGGTGAACAGCGATGGAATCTTTTTTGATCGCCGGTTTAAAGAAGTAATTTTCGCGTTCTTTGCGCGCCAGCGACGAAGCGATTCCACGAGCTGCTTACAAAGGGCTGCTTGTAATCGACAAACCTAATGATCCGCGAGAACAACATGAGTTCTTTTCCCTTTGTCGACGAGGAAGGGAGAGATTTTCGAGATAATATCATCGACTCTCCGCCACGTTTGATCTTCCCTTCTCGATCTTCGATAATATTCTTTTTTACTCTCTCTCTTTCTCTTTCTCTTCCCTCCTGCTCGCTATCTGTTTATCTATCTTTTTGCCTTTCTCTCTCGGGTTCTCCCTCCGTTTTCACCGTTCGGGATCCTCCTTGATCCCTCGCATAGGGGCACGTCGGTCGATAATGCCGGTGGGTGTTGCAAACTTTGGAACGAGGGAGAAAAAGAGATGACGCGACGATAAATCGTCGTTCTTTGTCTGCGAGAGATCGTCGAGAGAGACATACGTTTCGTATTATTAGAAGTTGGAAGTGAATTAAGTGCGCGGCATGGTGCGCTTATATGATAATTACTTATATAATTATTTCATTCTCTTAGAAAAACATATTATATGCGTTTATGAGAAAAATGATAATAAGATCTGTTTATTTCAGAGAGGAGACTGTTTTGAGCTTATTTTGCTACGTGTACACGCACGTACGAGGATATTTAAGTTAAATATCTAGTTTTACAACATTTATCTGGCGTGCAAACATTTTTGTTAAATAAACAAACGTTTTACGAATAAAATCTCCGTTTCTCTCTTTTATTTGCGGAAGAAATGTGTAAATTCCGCTGCTATTACGCTAGCAGCGGAAGTCATGCGTGTGTGATTCTATTTACACGAGATCTGATATATCTGTATTTGCGTTTTTATTTAATTACACGCTAAACTGATATAAATTGCGGGAATACTCGTCCGAATAACTCGTACGCGTATTCCCGCGATATTCTTAACGTCGTGATTGGTTTCGATCGCGCAAAATAATTATTACATCGAACGACCAGTCGACGCGGAATTCACTGCGGTGGAGTTAAAATCTTCTCTCCCCTCCCTTTCATCCTCTCTCTCTCTCTCTCTCTCTTTCCTTCCTCTATCCGCGTTCGTACACCAGAGCTGAATTCTAATAGATAGTAAATAGAACGTGTACCGCAGCTGTAGCGTGAACGCAATCAGGATGCGCTATCTCATGCAAAGCCTCCGCTGGTCATCTCTGCTGCCTCCATCTCCCTCCTCTTATGTGCTTCTCTCTCTCTCTTTCTCTTTCTCTCTCTCCCTCTCGTCCCCCTGCTCTTCGAGCAGGAGCTCGCTTTACGCTCGAATTTGAACCCTCGAGAAAATTATAGAGGTGGGTTTGCGGCGGTGCCGGCCAAGCTAATCCCACCGTATAATTAACCACTGGCAACCGTCCGGGTTCTCCCTGCCGCCGTACGCCATTACTCATGGCTAAGCTTCCACGAATGTGTGTACACATACGCCATTCCCTCGCGATTCACCGGGCGATTCCACCCTTTTCCCGCGCCACGGCAGTACACGGCTTCCCTCCCTCTCATCTCCCTTGCCCCTCCGTTTATATATCCGCAAAAAGAAATAGGCGCGCGCGTACGTTTCAATGTGTGGCACCGAGAGGACGACACGTATACTTGCGCTGCGCGCCTCTTTCTCGTTCTCTCGACAAGGTATATAGGCACGATAATATCGATTCGGCGCAAAGAGGCCACGAGAATGGTCGCACGATCATCCTCGGAGCGCGTCCTCGAACCGTGTTGGAGAATACACTTACCTCACGACACGACCAAAAACCTGACGAGAGCGCACGGCGCGCGCACTCTCCGATTGTAATTGGACCGCGGGTCGTAAAGCGAAGCTCCGCGAGGGTGCCGAATGGAGCGTGGCACTCTCGCGCGGTCGACCATTCACCGGAAATGGTCTCCCGGGTTGGCGAAGAGCCACCCTTAAAGCCGCGATCGGCGGAACATCGTAAAGCCAACTGCAATTTCGATTCTACCTTCCGAGATGCTTGCGCAAAAGTTTGCTTACGTTACCAGGAATGAAGTTCTTCTCGAAGAACTTGAAGTATATTGTCGCGCGCGCGTTGTAAAACTGAAACACACAATTGAAATTCTTATTTTGTTATTAACATTTTTTAAATTAACATTTTTAAGATTAATATTATGTTGTGCGTGTGAATTTGTCCAAATGGAAATATCGTCATTATAATCAATCAATCTTTGTATATTGTTGTTTGTTTACAACTATTAATTAGAATGAATTTCGCGTATTTATTAATTAATAATAATTGTAACATAATTGATAGCTACTGTTCATTAATTACAGCGTGCGAAGTTTGAAATTCGCTGTTTCAGTAGTGAGAGTCGACGATGGAGTAGCCTCGCGCGACGCCATCGGTCTGACCACTGCAGTTTGCTACTTGTTTGTCTTACCACACAATTAGACGAAGGGCGCTACACGCCCGGTGTACTTTTCGTACCGTATATTGGTTGATAGTTTACAGTTTAGTAAATATGATTGACGTGCAATATAAAGTAGCGCACGTTAATATACTGTGTGTTGATATCTGTTAAAAATAAAATAGAATCGATTTGTAGTAGTATTTTCTTCTGTTTTCATGTACTTTCAATTTTGATGTGAAATCTCTCAAAAATGAGAAGGAAGAAGAGGTGACATTAAATTTTAAACCACCGGCGCACTGCAGACGTATCGAGTCACGGCAACGATATCCACCGTTTACGGTGGAACCAATCAATATGTCAAAGTGCACGTTGCGCAAGAAAGACATTTCGCCGCGCTACAAAGCACGCGAAACGTTTCACGTCAAATATCGGAGAAGCGATATCGCGAATTTACCTGTCGTTTCGACTCGTGTCGTGTATGTGTGTGTGT
>QVNZ01005881.1:0-13181 GCA_014825645.1 Pseudomyrmex dendroicus | reverse complement strand
TTTTTAATTAACTATCACTCACGTTAAAAACTTTATAAAAAATATAATTTAATAAAAATTAAATTATCGTTCATTGTTTCACATCCCGAGAAATAAAATCGTTGTCGATATATACGCGCCGTTCGATTTTCCACCTCAAAAAAAAAAAAAAAAAATTCAAATAATAATTTCAAAAATAGAGATTCTGTTTTGAACATGTGAATTATATTTCCATCCGCGTAACGCAATATGTTCTCGTATATTAAACAGAATAAAATTCGGTCGAAAAGTCTTAAACATTTTCAATTGACTCTCCCGAAAAAAAGATAGCGAGGGAAGTTAATTACTACTCTTGCAATATTGTAGGTATGCAAGTACCGGACGCTCAAGCGAGTAATCAACGGTACTTAAAGGACGCGTTGCGGCGACCATAAATCGGATAAACTGCCGCGACACACTCCCCCTGCCCGCCTGCGAACAAATTTATACACGAGAATTTGCAATTTTTTTTGTTTTTTCTAACGCTCTCCCGTGTTGTCGCGCGCGAGCGCGCGAGAGAACTTGATAAAAACTTCGTAAAGAGATTTGAAGTCGTAAGCGAATTAAGAGGCGTTGAGAGATAAGGTCACCGTCCACAACTTCGTATAGGACACTTCAAAAGCGATAACGTTGGCGAGAACGGATAATTCATCACGGCAGCCATCCATTTTCACTAAAGCCAACCGAATTTTCTCGCTAAATTTTCTCTCGCTCGTTTCTTAAAGTTACCTACTCGAATCATCTGTCTCTCGTATTACGGCAGATCATCAGATATGAACGTGCGAAATTGTGCTCGGCGCGATCGACATTGTGAAAAAAAAAAAAAAAAAAAAAAAACAGCTGGGAGGTGTATAAGTTTGAAATTTTAAACGATTGCGCTTACAGTTCAATCGTGAAACGTTCAATCGTGAAACGTTTTCTTCAAATAAAAGGATTTCCATCTTGAAAAGAACATTTAAAGCCGACACTTGCGCATCTCGAAGCATTAACTTGAAGTCTATTGAAAATACGGAAGAAAAAGTAAGATAAGAATAAAACTGCTTTTTTTTCGTAAAATATGTTTATATCACTGTGTAATTTTTGATACATTATTTAAAGTTTATATCAAGTGCAACGCTCTCTAATAAAAACAAAAAAGCTCTGTCTCTAATAAAAAAGAAAAAAAAGAAAAAAAACTATTTTACTCGATTGTATCACCTGTTTGGAGGATCGCTCGCGTCGAATTGCGAGCCATATAGGTAGATGATGAATAAAAGATATGTCATGATCGGATAAGAAGTCTCTCGCGCGCGAGCTTGCGATTGGCAGGCTTGATGCACTCGTAATGCGTTTCGCTCGAACCTGCGCGAGCGTAAAGATAAGAGCGACGTAAACTCGTCATTGATGCATTATCGATGACGAACGATCGGAAGTTAAGGAAGAATGTCACTTGAATATCGAGAAATATCCTCTCGGTTTGTCACAGAGGTAATGCGGATATTCGCGAATTACGTTATTTTGCGGGAAAACGTTCACGTTGCCATCGCTTTGTTATCTGTGCGCGATATATCGCGATTTGCGACGGAATAACTTTTTGTCTAAAAAAAAAAAAAAAAAAAAAAAAACGTTGAAAAACACATTCACCGACTTGTTCCGGTAAATGTTACTTTCATCGTAACTCCGCGTTTTTGTTTACGCGTTGTCTGTGAAGATTTGTATCTCGCTCGAGAGAAATCGCGCGCGTAAATGTGAAATCACGTGTGAGTTAGTCGCTTTTCGTTATATCGTCGAAACACGCGTATCGGATAATGGGATCATCGATAATCGAATGATAAAGTCCCATAAGACAAGCGAGCGACGGGCGGCGCGCGCTTCTCGCTCAATGAAAATGCTTTTTCCCAGCGGAGAGTTTCTCAATGCGCGGAAGTAAGTTCTAAAAGCAGTTTACAAGAGCGGTCGCTATCAATAATTTTGCGCGGCGAGCGCGAGGGACGTAACGCGAGAGAAAGAGAGAGAGAGAGAGAGAGAGAGCATCTTTATCACAGATAAAACTTTCAAACGCTACTCGTTTTCTTTTTCAGACTGACGGATGCGCGCTATTTCAACGAAAGTAATACCTACCGATATATATTTTTATTCATCTCAGTGAGAAAATATTGCCCCCGCACAACTTGGAAATATATCGAGACCTACTTACAAAAGTCCGCTCGAGCGTTTCGCATAAAGCGTCTTCGCAATTTTTGAGTCTTCTTGTAATCATATCGAGATGAAACTTATATATACGTTTCGCGAACGAAACCGCGCGATTCTTCTTCCAATCATCCAATATTAAAAACAGACATCTCGAGAGATAGAGAGATGTAATACACGTGCTCGAGATAAAATAATTTTTGTTTCCTTTAAGTGCAAAAAAAAAAAAAGAAACCATCTAATTTTGCTTTTTCCCAAATATAAAACCTTTCGAACGTTCATTCAATTTATTATTTTATTCGATATTCACGCGCGCTCTCTATTGCTCCATCAAAATGGTCAACACTAATTGAATCGAAGTCCGGAAAATCGCGTTCTCGCGAAAGCAGCAAATTTCTAAATGAGCTCGCTTTTTCGTCCCGGCGAGCGAGGTGAAAACGTTATTACGCACCGACACATATCACTATGCGACATACATAATTGAATCAAGAGCGTCACAAAGAGCGGCGAGCTCGGAGCTTAATGGACGAACGGTTCTCGCTTTAGCTCTGAAAGCTCGAAAGCGTGTAAGGACGACGCCCAAATTGATGGGTACACGAGGGACGTCGAAAGCGGAATCACGCGAGAAGGAGTCGAGTCGAAGGTCGAACGATGAGGTGCAACGTGGAGGAGGAGGAGGTCGCAACCGGGAAAGGAGGAGTTACAAGATAAGAGAAGGTGGCCGCAGCAGCCGCGCGTCTCCAAGGCGCGCAATAACCGATGACTAAATTAAATTGAAAGCCCTCGATAGCGGACGATCCTTCACGCGCGCTTTCTCGTAGGCTTTCAAGTAATTAGGTCGTCCGCCCGCAAGGAGACACCTCTCACTCAAATATTATGTCACGACAACTCTGACGCGACAAGGTTACGTTATTATTCGGTGAATCGGAGTTCTCGTCAATTTCGACTTGGGAAAGAAATTTCTGCCGTATATGAATGTCACGGGAATTGGTAGTCGCGCGTATGTAAAACAGTTGTTTTTATATACGAGATATAGGTTGAGAGAAATTTTCAAAGTGAATTCGAATTATAATACACGCGGTACGCGTTACATATGTTACAAATTATTTTGTGTGTATCTAACATTTGACTCTATTATTTTTCTCATACAATTGAATATTTAGAGAGCCGTGTACGATTTATACAATTTATATATTTGTTCAAATAAACACAATTTTTAGAAATAAAGAAAATTTAGAAATAATTTATAACGAAAAACAATTCAATGTTTTGAACATGGAGAAATTTCATTTTTTAGAAAATAAATATTATTACGTTCTAATTTCTAATGTAAATTATTTTCTAAATTTTAACGTAAAGAAAACTTAAGAGGGTTGTCGCATGTAACAGCCGAAATTTTAAGCATTTTTTAGGAATCTTTTTGAATATATGAAGAATATAAAACGCATGAAGAATATAAAACGCAATCTTTTTTTATGTTATTATTTGAATCTTATAATTTAAAAATAAATCTTTTTTGTTATAAAAATTGGTTATTTTTGACGAAAATTTCTTACTTTTTCGACTTAAAAAAATCCGAAGTTTTAAATGGCCCCCCATTTTGTTTCTTTTTTATAACATTAACCAATTTTATTACCTGCGATAGCGGCAAGCATATAGATTAAAGAATCTTTTTGAATTTTTTGTTTTCATTATTCGGTGAACGTGAATCGGAGTTCTCGTCAGTTTCGACTTGGGAAAGAAATTTCTGACACATGAATTAGTCACGGGAATTAGTAGTCGCGCATATATAACAATTGTTTTTACATACTTGTTAATGACTGTGTGAGCTTAATTCACCTTTTTCAAGGCGGCATCTTTAACTGCAGAAAGCATAATCAAAATATTAATAAATTATAACAAAGACAATTTATTTTTAAACTAGCAACAATTTATTTTTAAGCTATAAGATTCAAATAATAACATATAAAAAGATGAAAAAGAATGCGTCTTATACTCTTCACAAATTCCTAAAAAGTGCTTAAAATTTTGGCCGTTACATGAGAAAAACCTCTTAAATGTTTATCACGTCGATCATTTCGTATTTTCTGATATTGCCGCATCGAGTGCACGACGCGTTTCTGAACCAAACGGACGTGCGCGAGACACGTCCGGGATGGAATCTTCGGAGTCGAAGGAGAACAGTAAATCCCCGGAGCATTCCTTCATCCTTCATCCTTCGTCCCTTTCGCATGACGACGCCTCGAGTGCACCGTTTAACGTCCTTTCGTCCCGCTTCTCGTGTCTCACAAGCGAGTTGTCATCTCGCCGCTACCGCCAGCAAAATAACGCGATTGCATAACGACGTCAATTCACGTTGCAGTCGCTCTCCGCATAGCTAGCGGTATTTAACAATGAACTATCCGTTTGTTTGTTAATTGCTATTAAAGAAGAGGAACGCGCTTCCTGCACGCTTGCGGGAGTGCGAGATATTTGTGTGCGAAACACACGTTCACACGCGGAGTTCTGCGGAAAATAATAGCAACTTGATGTTAACTGATCAATTTCGTTGCATTCGATTTTTTTAATTTTTTTATCGTATTATTTCGTGGTAATTTTAATCACAGAATATCGCTCTCTTTCTATATGTGCGATATAAATATTGCAGTATTTTTCTATCCGAGAAAAATAAATAAAATGTTATCAGAGGTTTTTGCAATTTCATAAAAGTCGTTGTACAAATTTCGAAAATAACTATTACATAGTTTTTTACTAAACGACAGTTATTAAAAAAACTGCGTTTCTTCACCAAAAATATTTGATGCTAAATTTCACAAAGCTGCATTATATTTGTAATATAAATGCGATTAAAACGTGAATTTCAACCAGCGTTTATATTAAATTTACGAGAACTTCCTTTCCCAAAAACATTAACACAGATCATCGCACGATGACAATATCCCACGAACTCGGCGAACGAAGTCGCGAAATAGAAACCGCCCACTCGCGCGCCATTTCCGAATAGCTCTCTGGCAATTGCTTTAATAAAACAATTAACCGAGCCACGCGAAAACGCGAGAACACGTGTTAATGCTCGTATTGCACCGGTATTCTATTCGCGAGCGCAAAAAACAGGTGAAAAAAATTCAAGGAGACTGACCGGAAAATCAGAGGCTTCTCGAGTTTGTCGGAGTTTCTTAAATTCCTACCGACTATATAAAATACGTGAGACACGCGAATAACGCGCGCTCGCGGGCAGTACGGATGAAATATGTGAAAAATAAAATATATTACATAGATAAAAATATTTTACATATTTAAAAAAAATTGCAACACACACACGGAGAAAGTGTAAAAGAAATTTTCACTTTACAAATGTCTTTCCATTTCAGTAAAAGTACTAACTTTTTAATTTCGGATTTTGATGTTTACGATTGTCACTTCCGATATTTATAATCTGTGACGCACACACGCGCACACACACACACGATGCTCATAATTTCAATTAAACTTTAGAAATATTGCGAAAGATATAAAAGAATTAAATGGTCTCGAACAACATCTCTGTGAACTTTGTTGCTGATTCTATTTGCCGTACATAAAAAGAGATCGGATCGTGGTGAAGTAGAAGTTTTTTCGACGAGAAAAAGAGGAATTGATCGCGGCAGATAACGCGGAGTGTTTTCACAAGCCGCGCCAAGCGCATTTATTCGCGTTCGACCGCACACGCGAAAAAATTACTGGTCGCGCGCGCTATTTTCGTGTGAAAAAATACCAACGAGCTCCCGTTAAAAATACTGATGATGTTGACAGCGCGTAATTAACCATGTGGTGCAGTCTCTCTCTCCTCCCGGTCGATATTGCAAACAAAAGGAAAAACATGTAGGACGGGACATTGCAACTTGAAAAATCTAGCTCGAAATGAAAAATGTAAAGCACATCAGTTTTTTTCCTAATGAGAGCGGCAAAAATGTGTGCTTTAAAAATCGTGAAAAAAAATGATGAGACACCGGATAAAGTAGTCGTGAAAAAAAGTAAAAAAAAAAAAAAAAAAAAACGATACAATTTATCATGTGACAAAAATAACCGTGTTGAAAAAAACAGCGAGACTACTACTCTCTTATTCATAATTTTATAATTGCATATCGAGAAAAAAAACACAAGAAACATAATTTCGCTTAATGGAACGATTACAAGAGTCTTGAGATGATTAAAAACAAAGTAATTTACTTGCTCGCCACGACTTCGCCCGCATTACTTACGTTACAGCCCCGCGCGCGTCGTTCTCTTCCCGGAGCAATCGATTTCTAATTTGTTTGCGCTATCAGATAGCTATTAAAATTTCCTCATTTGCAACTGATTTTAATAATGGCATTAAAAAAAAAAAAAAAAAAAAAAAAAAAAAGGAAAATCAATGCAATAAGCAAGTAAACTCGGTGAGAAATGAAGCACAACTCGACGAGAATTACGTGAGCAAAACAACAGCAAACTGTAATAATCGAATGTAAAACAAATGGCAGTCTGTCAATACGGCACCGATAATTCTTAAGTACTTATTTGTTTCCTCCTCGAGAACGAGTTGAAAATCGAATATTTTCTGTCTTCCATTTTTTAACAAATTGTTCACTTCAGAGAATTTTAATTACACAATCGTCTTACGTTTATATCGAAGACCAACAAATTGAAATAGTCACGAGACTAGTGCGAGAAAGTGCGAGAGAACATACGCGTTTTATGCTTAGACAACACGTCAGAAAATGCGAAATTACTCGTCGGTCGATATCAATAAAAGCGCTTTGTGTGCATACTTCAAGTGCTTCGTTCACCGACAGAGAATTGCGACTTATCGGGTCTGAAGCCGCACACACTTACTTGAGATCGAAACGAGGGTTTTTCGCAACGAAGCGAGAAAAAAATGTCGTGAACGAGACATCGGAGAGTTCTTCTTTTGGCGAAGCGCCAAAACAGCGCGATGATACGTCATCCGGAGGGATGACAGACGAGAATACAAATGTGAATTTTTGAAAGAATATCGCGTAGAGCAATGAAAATTCCTTCAAATTAACTCTCTCCGATTCATTCTTATGTTTCAATATTTTTTTCTTATTATTCGAACTCTGTTGTAAGCAAACTCGAAATAATTCCCTGCACACGCGCGCACTCCATAATAAAAAATAAAAAAAAAACGGTAATAATTATATATCGTATTTGTAAGAATACATCAATATGTAAAGTGCGCAATGTCAGATAGATTTAATTTTCTCGAAATTAATTACAAGCGCGCGTAATACGTACGTCAAACATTTAGCCCTTCGTTCCATGTGAACCGTAACAACTTCACTGATATATTCTAAGATAATACACTGCTTTCTAAGTCTGCTCCTTGCTGCACTTGAAATAGCTGGTAACAAAATACGAAACTTCCTCCCTTCTCTCTTCTCCCATCCATTTCTCTATCTCTCTCTCTCTCTCTTTCTCTTGACATAGTAAATGATCCTCGCGCGCGCGCGCGCTCTCTCGATATCATCTCCCGTTGCCTGTCTGCTTTGTAGAATTACCAGAATCTCTCTCGTCAGCGATATCCGAGAGCAAATACGAGTTTTAATGGAATTTCTACTTGCGAAGCTGATTTCCGCACTCGGCAATTCGCGATAAAAATTCCCACACTTCGCTTCGTCGTTCATCGTCGTCGTCGCGATCGAAACTTGTCCCGCGGATGTAACATTTTCATATACATTTGCAAATTGTATTGTTAATTCCGCTCCAAATGTAGCGTTTGAAAAAAAATCTGTTTAAAAAAATTTGTCCGATCATCGCGACTGTTGTCAAACAGACGGAATATATCGATAGACAAAAATTCCGAGCGAAGTTTTCAACGTTTGTTCGAATTTTCGTGATTTTTCAACTTGCTTATTGTCAAAAAAAAAAAAACAAAAAAAAAACAAAAATTTTGTCAGAGACTCGCGAGTCTCCAATCCCCTTTTGCTGCTGCGCGGAAATTTGTTACGCAAGCTCCGTTAATTCACGCATCGATCGTAATTACTCCTCACTCGAGCGGGATATTGCGGAGGCGTATTTGGCGGAGATAACCGCTATCTCCGCAAATACGCCCGCGCGCGCAAACAGCCGCCGCGACGTTTGCATGGCTGAAAGCTGCCGACAGGCATTTGCATTATTAAAGATGCCTTATTTCATTATTATTAAGCGCGCTGGCCGCACAATTAACAGACAGGCTTCTTTGTGTTCGCAATAAATACAGACATTGAGACAAAACCGTAATAAAGAGCGACACGTGTGAAAAGTTACTCCGACAAACGCGCGACAAAGAGAATAAAAAAAAAATAAAAAAAAAATAAAAAAAAAACATACAGAAAAGTACACCGACACAAATTCTTTTCTTTTTATCATTAAAATTCAAAGCTCCAAGATTAATTCGTCCTTCGTGTTTTGCGAATAATGTCGGGCTCCCGAGCATGACTACCGTCGTATATTGAGATTTATGCGTTCGTATGATATAGGACAATACATACATATATTGCGCGACAGAAAGCACAAGTAGCCGACAAACGAACAAAGCGAATTGCAGCGATCGTAAATGCTGTGTCGTTAACGGCGCTCTCTAATTGCGTTAGTACGCGCCGAACGTCCGGCTCCTCTCGCACTTCCAAATTCTCGCGAATACACATCGAATCCGTCGGAATTAAAAAGAAAATTCGCGAGCAAAGAGCGAGAATATTTTAACTCGTCGAGACAAACCTTGGAAAAGTTTTTTCAAACTTACAATTCGTAACGAAACTATCGCACGTGTTGTGTGAAATTTCAAGAAAAAAAAAAAACATTTCTGAGAACCGTCTCAAATGTGAAATATTTCAGTTTCAGAGGAAAATTTGTTTCCGTTGTAAATTTTTGCGCAAACACTTTTTAATATGATTTGAGATTTCAGATGATTAATGTGATTTCGTCGGTAAGTCGCGCGACGAGAAGTAAACCTTTTACCGGACGCGAAGTAAACGACACGAGTAATTTTTTTTACGAGAAACTTCTTTGGCAAGACGTGCGCGAAGCGCGCGCGAGCAACTTCGAAGAGATCGCGCGAAGGGCTTCTTGAGGAAGAAAACGTGCTTCTCTTTCGGTCGTCTCTCGCGACAAACGAACCAGAATGTATCATAATAGCGACCGCGGTTTCGCGATCTTCGCGCGCAGTAAAAAGGAGACATTATATCTTTCGCGCGCGCGCGTAGTAACTTCGCTTGGTTTACAACGTAGCGTAACCATTGTGTTTGCGCACATCCATATACACCGTCGTAAAACTCGTCTCGAATGAGATCACCGAAAAAAAAAAAAAACACCTTTCGTTCGTTCGCTCTTTTCTGACGTTTCAGCTGATGTATATTTACGGCAAAACAGAAACGTCTAATATTTCACAATAAATTATATTGCGCTCGTTGAAACGTTGCGTTTCCGCAACTGTCACGGCAATCCCGGCAGCGTTTCCTCCGAAAAGGGAAATGGTATTTCTGTGTGAGCGCTCCATTTACAAGGAGAGAGCCACTTTGTCACGCGATTGCAGTCGCGTAGGAAAACAAGGCGGAAAATTCGTATGATAAGGAACGACGACGGTCGTCGACGCGAAAAACGGAAACGTAACTGCGGCGATAATGGACGCATGCTGCCTTCGTCGAAATGGCCTTGCTCTTAACGCTTTGACGTAACGCAAATACGAACGACGTTCTTAGAACGTATGACTTTTGTTGTTTGACGTAATGACAATTTTATTTCTTGTAGCGCACGTTATTTATATGTGTGTACTCACTCGTATTCCGTTGTGTCTCTTTATTATGTGTGTGTGTGTGTGTGTGTGTGTTATTCTGCACAATTATTACACACAAACATACACGCGAGTGTTTCTCTGTTGTCTGTTAATGATCGCGCTGTCGCGAGAAAAAAATATATAACGCTATTGAGACAAGATTGAATAATAATCGTTTATTTATTCCCGCTTTCCCGATAACCTTGCAAATCCTTCGGGAGAAATTGCTTCGAAAGACCTCGAAGAGATCGAAATTTTTTTTTCCGAAACTCTGTCGATGCGATTCTCTGGTTCCTCGTTTCTCTCTTTTTTTTTTTTCAAAGAATAGTCCTGGGAATCCAAAAGAAGAACGACGACGAATCATCGCCGAGTGGACCATTGACTTTTCCACAAAGAGATTCGAAGAGAAAAAGGAAGAGAGTCAAGGAATATCTCGCGAAACATTTCCGGAACTATCGGGGACGCTTCTCGTCTCCCGCGAGAGCACTCGATCCTCGATCGCGCGGAGACTCGAGCTTAGAATCGATCTAACTTGGATTCGATATAAACTCTCGATCGTACAACATACATATTGATTTGTTGCGCGTATCAAGAGCGCGGAAAATTCTTTTCAATTTCAGTGTTTTACATTATTAAAAAAAAAAAACAAAATCAGAAAAAAAACAAAAATCTAAATCTTTTAGCGACCTTCGCTATATTTTTCAAGTGGATTATTCAACTTTAAAGAACGGGAAAAATATTCTTCGACAATTTCGTGCGAAAACACGTCCCGCAGTCTCCGCACGCGGATTTCTGAATTTCTTCGCAAACTTTTTTTTGCGCATTATTTCTGACACCCAGTATATATCCGGATTTTTTGTTTCAAGTATTTTTATGAGAGCATTTGTCGTCCTCGTGTTCGGATATAGTCAACCTGATCGAGTTTAAGCGAGGGTAACCCGTGAAACGTGAACCCGATCGGTGCCGGAGTGCAGAACACACCGGTGGTGTCATGTGCGACCAGACGTGGCAATAAATGTAATAATTCACGGCCGTTGAAAAGAGAAAAGAAGCGAGAATTGACGCGAATAACGTGAGAGACGTGTGTGATGCGTGCGTCTCGCGCGTCTCCGTTTTCCTCCCCCTCTCGTCTTGCGTTTTCGAGAAACTTCGCGGGATTATTCTCATTAGAATAGATATCTTATCGCCTCTCGACGCCGATCCCGCATTGTAAATCTCTCAAACTGAATTTACAGCCGGTATTACATTAGCTCCGGCAAGCAGCGCGCGCTAATATTGTAATAAGCGATCTTGCGATATACGCGACTTCTCTTCCTCTCTCCCTGCTTGAGCAAGTTAAGATTAAATCTGCAATCTTTCTCTCTCTCTCTCTCTTTCTCGGCGAAAAAACTCGAACAGAACGTTCCCAAGTGTTTTCAATAACGATCAGAGATTTTGAGATTGCGTCAAATTATTTTTGACATTCAATTGTGTGGTTAATAATTTCGTCGTTAGAAATTTTTTGCGCTTTGAAACGGAATTTCGTGATATTTGCCGCCGATATAATTGCATCTACTTGCCGCGTTATACATTATACAAGGCTTTTCGAAATCAACATAATGATACCTACGCTATGCATTTTATAATAATATATTTATTTATTTGTACGAAAAAAAAAGAAACAAGTAAAACACACACCTTTTTACTTGTTTAATTGTTGAAAAAAATTCCACGTTCCTGTCGACTCGTTTTCGGAAGAAACCGATTCACTGAACTTACGGAATGCTCGAAACGAGAGACGGATTGCGGTCTCGTTGGCGCTGGAAAATCTCGAGTTTTCTCGGCGAACGATCGCCATCTCCGGAATCGTCTCGGTATCTCTTGCCCTTCCTGCGTCCTCGGGGGAGAATGTGGTGAACGCAATGTACACGATGTGAAACGCGCCGAGATACTGAGCCGAAACCGGAACGAGGTCTGCCGTCTGGTTACTCCGGATCGCTCCGCCACCAAGATGGGAGGGAAAGAGTAGGGGGAACGGAGAAACATCGTGCGCATGCGTCGCGATTACATCGCGGAATTAGATGAATAGTTCGCAGAATCTGCGAGACATCTCCGTTTCCGCCCCCCAAGGATGCTGCAAAATTACTCGACTTTTCCTGGGGAGTTTTTTTTCAGAAAGATGAAAAAACTTTTCCTCTTTAATTAAAACAAATCTAATTACAATGACATTCAGTTCGCTAATTTTTCAATGTCTTCAATGTCTATATTATAACTGCAAATGTGTGTAACGGATAAAAGTAATCCACTTGTGCACGAGAGAACTTCATTAAAATTTTAAATAAAAACTGAAATAATTACGTGTGTAATGCGAGATAAATATTTTTCGAGTGTTTTCCATCAAAGTTTCTCCATCTATTTACACTAAAAAACATGTAGCGTATTACTTGGAATTTTTAATATTGAATATCATGTATTGACGACGACTGAAAAAGTCAAAAATATCGACGATAAAAAAAAAAAACGGTAAAAGTAACTACTTCACTTTTTCGCAGTTAAATTGGGATTCTGTATTCGAGAGATCGCGCTTTCATCAACGAACTGCGTCCCCACGAAGAATTTCGCAGCTTCCTTCATCTCTTTCCACGCGACTCTTCCTCCCTTCTCCGATTATCTCAGGAAGCCAATTCGCTCCCACAGCGGAGACGAAGGAATAAAATGAACTTTCGTATAATTGCATCCGTCGCGTCGCAGAAATCTTCTAATGCGATTTACAACTCGTCTCCGTCCGAGCCGAAGGCAGCAATCTTTCGTTTATTACGGGGTTCCTCTGTAAAACGCACAAAATTCTATGTATTTATGAATGAATCAACGTTTGCCGATAATTTATCAATATCTGAGTAGGGGCTAGTTGTGACACGGGGGGGTTAGTTGTCAAACTGCTATTATCTTGCTTACTTAATCTTGGAAAATATTCTTTTTTATATTGTAAGTTACTATTGTGTGTGATGGTAACGTATACAAAATAGCTTTTCTTAAAAACATGATATATGATATTTACGAGCACTTTTGTAAAACTGGACATGGCAAGTAGACTTTTCTGATCTCGATTGTTTAGTAATTTCATTGATTTTAAAATTTCTAATTGAAATTTATCTTGGGTATAAGAAATGTGATAGTTTTAAATAAGTTTTCCTATATTTATTTAATCGTCATCGCATCACAGTTT
>QVNZ01005876.1:0-10130 GCA_014825645.1 Pseudomyrmex dendroicus | reverse complement strand
AAAAAAAAAAAAGACAAACAGCACGTTTACAAGAACACCCCCTTGTTCACGGAAATATATATGTGTCGATTTTTGGCGGAGAAGAATCTTTTTGCGTGTAAATAATAAACAATAAATTGCAACTTCTATAAATAATAATCGGCCTGCTTCTATCCGAGACCTTAACATGATCCACTTGATTTACTCAACACAACAATGAGCTTTGCCACTCCGCGTGCACGGGGGTCTCCTTTTCCGAGAAACATTTTATAGCGCGGCTTACTCGGCGCTACGTAATGGATCTTTGGGATAAAGGCAGGGGATAAAAGCGAGTAAGTGCTAAAAAAAAAAAAGCACACATTTCCACCTCTCTCGTTCCTTCTACGTTAGAGTCAAGTTGCGTCAAGTCAAATGCGCCTGCCCCCCCGTCGTCTGTGCGCGCGCGAAGGAAAATCTCGGCCCGTGTGTTGCGGCGCGTCGCATGTGTAATTAATATTAAACCGGGGCGCGAACAATAGTCGCACAAAAAGGCGATCGTACACGCTAGATTTCGCATTGTATTGCAGAATACGGACGGCGTAAGACCACGTACGTACTGTGTGTGTGTGTGTACGTACGTACACGCGTTGCGTGTTCCGCGAGCGTAAGCGCGACGCGACGCGGTTGCGTTCAAACGGCGAGACAAAGTGATCGGTGCGAGAAATGCGCGCGCGGTTAAGCGGAGGGGCTCCCCCGAGTCCTCCTCCCAGAAGAGGGTCGCTCGTTGAAGGCGGGTATGGGTGAAGGGGAAGCATTGTGTGATGCGCCCGGAGATCGGTCACACGATAGACCCGGTCAAGGACGTGCTCCGCGTCGGATTCCCAAGCGAGAGAGCAACACACTCCACACGCGCACGCACACGCATTCTCCCCGTGGTCTCTCTTTTCGCCCCAGTCTCGTTCTTCCGTCATCCACAAGGAGAATAATAAAAAGAAGGAGAGAGAGAGAGAGAGAGAAAAGAAAGCAAAGGGAGGGAGGCGCAACATTTTGTAAAATGTAATAACGGATGATTAACCATCTCGTAATCATCGCCTGCGCGTTTTATTATAAGAAACAGCGGCAGGTTGCCGGGCGCATCGCGGCAGCATTGTATGCGAAACCGCGCGCTGATGCAACGGAAACAACACACACGGCGAAGCAATTGTGAAATGAAATTGTTGATCTCTCAGATCGCGGGAGATGTCTATTGTTTTTGAAAATGCAGGTCAGCTGAAACGCTCTCGGTTTCTATCGTGTTTACGCGCGACATTCAGACGGTAAGTATCTTTTCTACGGTTCTGCCGTTCTTATCGCGACGATGTTTTTTTTTTTATACTTGATGTCAACACTCAATCACGGCTTCAGATGGATTCCGATATCGTCGAGAAAACGCTCGAAACTTTGATTTTTAATTAACGTTCTCGGTGTCTTTTCTCTCGTTCATTTCGGAAAGGAAATGACTAGCAAGGATCTAATGTCGCAACCGGATTTAAACTCGGATCTTGCACGGCCTGCAATTATTTCCGCACGGACTACTAACTGATTTGTGGATCGTTTTGAGACGATATGGAATGAAGTAACATGATAAAATGTTATCTCTCTCTCTCATGGAGAGAGAATTTTTCTTCGCTAGACCGAGTAACAAAATTATTAATCGTAATTTTCACTTGACACTTATATATTTATTAACGCGGTCGGACGAGAAAAGACGTCGAAAACGTGACCGGACATTATCGACTTCGGGTCCCGCGTGCGACTCGTTTTTTACGAAACTCGCGAGATCTTATCGTCATAGACGTTCAGTAACTCGGTGTCACTCGGTATCGTGACTACCATTCGTGCCGGTTAATGCAATTAAGCGGCCGGTTGTGGTGATAGCACGCGCTCCGCAATTCATACTCGCGGTTAGAGCGGGCGTGTGTTATACACACTTTCGCCGCGCGCGCAAACGTGCGCAACCTCGTCTGACCTCTCTTCTTCTTCTTCTTCTTCTTCTTCTTCTTTTCCACACCGCGATTCTCGATACACGTTAAGTATGGAGTTTAGGCTGCGGCTTTTAGATGCCGCAGAAAAATCCATTAAATACTTTATAAATATCTTTAACATATTTTTTGTTTGACCTTTTCTATTAAATATAACGTAATTCTATCTCTAATGTGAAGTTGGCCTTGCGTTTACATTTATTTCAAATTTACAAGTTCTTTAAATTCAAAAATATTCTTTTTCTTTTTTTTAATACGAGTCTTGCAGTATTTATTTTCTTATACGGACAAAAAAAATTCTTTTTGCGAATTGTATGCGAGTCGTGAAATTGGCATGTTTAAATGCGAAACTCCGTGCGGCGAAAGTTGCTGCGGCGAACGGCTTCCGGAAGTGCCGCATTCGACGATCGCGCGAGGTCGACCGCCGCCGGACGAGTCGGCTGCAGGTGCATCCTCCCTGGCCGTTGTACTTTCAGTCGGTTCCCCACGGCCTACGCCACGCCGCCGACGAGTCGATCTGACCTCCCGCTTCCTGCAATTTGGCGTTCTTGAAAATCAATGTGGGCAGAGCTATCTCGTGGTTCTCATCGCGGTGGTGATGAGGACGCGCGGCCGTCGGCGATAGTAGTCGACTTCAGTTTGATTCAGCTTTCCCTCTTCCCGCTTTTCGTTCCTGAGATATTGTGTAAAAAAAAAAAAAAAATAGAAAAGGAAATCGACGGTTTGTTGCATCATGCTTGATGTCCCTTTTGTTTAAGACACCATAACGCGGGACCTTCATATCCGCACTTCTTTGGCAATTGCGGAATAAAAAAACGGAAATATCGTCTGCGATATCTTATGACGACAAGCAACGTCGAGCACACAGCTCGGCACACAGAAGGTCAATTGAAATTATAAGCTGTAAGTTGCACGAAATCGACTGCGAGTCAAACGATGAGTTCTTTATGCGTCATAATCTCCCATCGTTACTTCCTTCTTCGAGCATCAACTGCATAAACAATTGCGAAAAACACGCGGCGCGCTGTGCCTCTCCTCCTTGGGAACGTCTTGTGAAATCGATGTCGCGCGATAACGCTCGAGATAAAGCTCGCATGTGTGTTTATTATATGCTGATTACACGATGATTACTCACGCCGGGGGCTCTATCGCGCAGGGAAAATTATTCGTCACGTGAGAAAATGTATATTAAATTGCATCTTGTTTTTCTTTTTTTTTTTTTTCGCGTTTCAGTATCTATTGCATAAATTTTCTCTCTTTCTCTCTCTCTTAGAGATTTTTATTAAAATTTAATTATAAAAAGAGATAGTGTTAAAATTTAACAAATTAAAATTATTAGAATTGAAAAACATTCAATATTGTTTTCAATACGTTGTTTATTGAAATAAAATCATTTCGATCTCGGCGGAGAAAGATTGAGACTATTTTAATAGAATATTCAATGTGCCAATTGAAAGGGCTGACTATACACACGGTTTTGATCGACATCCGGTCAGAATATTGCGCTAGATATCGATTTCCAGAGGCTATTGTCTCGAAATTGAACAACCCGCAAAGGATAAATCAAAGTCGATGTTACATTTCCTCCCCGACCAATAAAATATGGACTTACGCAACAGGTTGATGTTTTTTTTTGCCGCGCGAGATTAAAAGCGAGTTTGTAGCGGAAACGCATTTTGTATTTTAAATTGCAGGCGTATTGTAAATGTATATTTCTTTTTCACGCTTCTTGGCGTTATAATTCATTAGCTACGAGCGCTTGAAAAAATGGCGAAATCTTAAACAATATCGCACGTAATGACGTTTTCAAGTTTTCACGTTTGGAATATTTTTGTGCCAAGGTCCGTTCCGTGTTCGTTAAAAAAAAAAAAAAAAACCTAATCGCGTCAAGAAATTCACTTTCTTTCTGGGTTACGGGGAACGCGAAACCACACGATTCAACGCGCGGCGCGACTAAGACAATCCACCGAGTGAAGTGAACTACTTTCGATACTCGTGCAGCACATACGCGCGTTCCCGCCTTATGCTAGCAGCGAGCAAAGCGGAGTCGTCGGCACGAACAATGGGGGCCGCGGGAGCGCAGACAAGGACGATCCCACGTCGCCTCGTCGCCGCTGTGTTTTTCGAGTTCCCCGCGCGACGCTTGGGTCTTGCGTTACACGCAGACGCGAGCTGATTTCATTACGATCTTCCTTCCCAGTCTGAACTCGCTCATTGGCCTACCTTTCAGGCACGATTACACGCCGTGGGAGAGACCGCCATAATATAAAGATCAGATCGCATCACAAAAGAAGCATTTTCAGTTTCTGGCAAATTTCCACTTATTTATACGCTTTATATATTTATGTAACCTTACAACCAAGCAAGTATTGCAAAGTCTCCCATAAATGAAATTGTCACGAGACAAACAGTATTAGAGCCCAAGAGAGACTTTTACAAGAGAAAACGTTTGTATTCGTGATATCCCGAGAAAAAATAGAAACGTATGCTTATATAAGATTACATAATTGATCAGAATGCGCCAAATTTCTTATAAGATCAGATCTGATCTTGGAGCTATCTGAACACTTACGCGTAATCTTATATGATTACATATTTTCATTTTTTCTCTATACGTGAATATTATGAGATGCGTACGTATTGGAGAGATCACAGAATGCTAGTAAATTATTTTATCCACAAGTTGCGCGTTCCGTATCTTTTCGAATATTCATTTTGTTTTCCAATCAGGAACGTGGGAACATATCACTATATATATATGTGTATATTTCAGGAAGCAAATTATTTAACGCAATGCGAGAGGCACAGATCTCTCGCGTTGCGTTACAGCAACCGTACGGCGGGCTGTAAACTGTTGATATTACGTTGCCGCTTGATGCCGAAGTTTAAGGACGCGCTTCGGCGCACAACGAAGCGCACATATCCACCTCTCTCAGAAGTTCACCGATCGGGTTGTAAAACGGAAAGGGAGAGAGGTAATGGCGATGTTGCGGACCGATATATACGCGATAACCCGCCTATGCTAGATATGCGTATAACGCTACGAAGTTTACGATTCCCGCGTGTGTAAACGTGACCGCGCGGACTACAACGTTGCACATTATATGGAATATTTCAACTCATTATTCGCCGGTACTTTGTTTACATTGATACCATTTTCTGAAGATCCTGAAACCGCATAACGAACCGCACTTTCTCCCCCGGCCATCTACCGCTATATCGTAGCACGAACCCGTTGTGTTAATGATAATATTAATCAACATTCCATAGTATCTAGTGTGTTCGAGAGCATTATTGAATTGCGTAATACGACGGTAACTGTAAAACAATTCAATATTCTGAAAATTATTACTCGATTCTTAGAAAATTTAATTTTTTGTCGAGTTTCAATTGTCTAAAAATTATTCAATTTTTGAAAATTGAGACTCGACAGAAATTTTGTTCTTTCTTCCATTTTCTTTTTTAATTCGTTTATTCTTGTTGTCCGAGCAAATACGAAAATAAGTCTAAACCACTAATTGTTCGTACGATTTGCACAGCAGACAGGCCCAATATCCTCTTAAGAGCAAGAGAGACATGCGACATCATAACGCGCTCATGCTATGAAACAGTTAAGCATGAGAGAAAAAAATTGCAATGAGAGAAAAATTCACGTGACGTTAAATTAAATTAAACTAAATAATTAAATAAATTAAATAATTAAATAATAATTAAATTAAACGCGTCGTAATAGGGGAATGTATCGCGGGAAGTGAAGAGTTTCTAGATTGATGAAGAAGCTGTGAGAGACAGAAATCGGAAGACACGCCGGCCGTGCCCACGCGTGATGCCCCAAACCAGTTTGTAGATTCCGAGTTTAGATCTTTCGTCTCACGCATTTCCTGGAGCGCGTAACGACGCCGTAATGACGCTCGTTAAGGTAAATTTTCGGCTGGCGATCGTCGATTTTCAACCCTACCGGACGCGTTCGCTGCATTACGTTTCCTGCACTCAATCATACGGTTTCGCCTTGCCACGGTCTTCCCCGACGCCAGACATCCCTGTCATTAGTCCCTCCCTCCCACGCCTGACAGAAGCGAAGATTTCGTCCGCTGTATCTCAATTCCATTCAATTGTCGTAAAAAAACAAAAAACAAAAAACAGATTAATCCCGCACGTAACGACATGACGACAGTAGTTCTTCCACTAAATAATAATTTCTGTTTTACACGCGAAACACACGCGGATTTCGCGCTGAAAATACTCGCGCGTGGACGAAATCTGAGAAACGAGTCGTTTCTCTCGCACAGATTTCGCACAGAAATGCCTCATCCTTTTCGAAATAATTTTTCAGCATACACACTTCAGCTCAAGCGAGTACAGATCTATTCGAGTATTTCCTCCGGTCTTCTTTCTCTCGCCCCAGACAGAGAGAAGCGAGACGCGGCGAATGACTGCGAGGGGACTCGCGCGCGGTGTTTTCACTGTGTATTTACAGAAATTACGGAGCCCGCGGGCTGCTACTTTTCTGCCGACAGTGATTCGTATACTGGCTACGGCCGCCGGGCAACGATTACAGCTCTCTTGCACTTCTAAGAACCGTTGTCCCTAAGGTCCCGAGACCTTCGCGAGTTGTTTCGCCGCTTCTTATCGCGAGAGAATCCTAGGCTACACCTTCCTCCGACTGTGACTTCCTCAAAGCGCCTCGCAGCGCGAACAATTAGGTAGCGAACGATCGTTCTGTGCGATAAACCCTCGCTGCTGCTATTCGCGCGCGACATTTCATCTCGTAATTTATCTCCAGCTTGAAAACGTGTTGCGCCGCGGACAACTTCCAGCTTCGAGCAATGCGAGATAGTACGCCCTCCTCGAAAGTACAGTAACAACAGCAGTAGACAGATCGAAAGTTGCGCGTGCAATGACGTTGCACACATCACAGCTCGCGTAAGAGATGATGATTGTGCGAATGTTCCTCCACACACCTCCGTCACTTTCTTCTTTAGTTCAACGAGAGAAAACAAAATCAAAGTTTCCCTCCTCGGTAATTCGAGGAAAGAGTGCTTACACACGCCGTCGATTGATTTCGCGAAATTCATTATAACGGAATACCACGTGAATTGAATCGACAGAATATGGGTTGTTGCAACAACGGAGAAAAGAATCAGAATGGTGCGAGGAAATATCATTTGTGTGCACGCAACAAGTGCCTCGTTACGAGCGAATCCGCTACTTTACACGCGACTTTACTACGCGCTTGAGGGAACAGTGAGCGCTTATTATCTCACCCGCTTATAAATATCTTTTAATACCCGGTTTTTATTTCTTTCTCTCGAGTGAGACTGTTTTCCGACGACGAGTCTAAACGATCGTCATCGCTATCTTCTCTCGGCAGTCACCGATCTAGAGACGCTCTGGTGCGAGATTTCTCTTTAAACCGGGCTTCGGTTTCGAAGCGAAACGCTTCGATAATTGAAAATGAAATAAGAAATAAGAGAAAAATTCCCCGGCAGAAGACCGGTGGTTTTTAATATCGCGCGTATCTTCCGTGACAATATTGCGCGCATCGCGGTGTGTGTCAGCTCGTTCGACGCGGAAGGCAGCGAATCGAGACGACGCGACGCGAAATTTATCCGGGGATCGTAATAATAACCGGTGTGTAATGCGAACCAACACCCTTGCGCACGTTATCTCGGATCTCCGCGAATGGAATAACAAATATTTTAACGTTTGCGCGGAGAGAATGCGATAACGTGTTTTCTTCGCTACGCGCGCGACGACCTCCGGAGGTTGATGTATGAACGCGTGAAACGCGGTTTGATCGATCTCGCGAAATTAACGGAGATCTTTAACGATTTCACTTTGCGCGTAACTCGGCTAAATTATTTAGCGAGAGAGGAAGAAGAATATTAATTAACTTTACCGTTACAACGCACGCGAACGCGCCGAGCATAATCCTGACAAGCGACAGGCGAGTCCGGAATGACGATTATTAAACGCAACGTGTGTGTATGTGTGCGTGTGTATACACACACTGATGCTGGTGTCTGGACCAGTCCTCGGCGACGAATAAATGCTCGTACGCGTTGGTGCGTTCGAAAGGGAGCATTGCGGAAGCGCGTAGATCGCCGCGACTTGCGTGTTATCACACACGTGAACAACGTTCGATCGCCCATCGAATACGCGCCATCGAGAATCAAGCGTCGCGTGAAGAATCGGGGGATCAAGCACGGTTGGAATTTCAGAGCGACCGGGCAATCAGGTGGGGAAGAGATAAAGCAGAGATTGCATATCTCGCGCGGAACAGTCCTCCGGCAACCGGACTCTAGAAACGGGAACAAGCTGCATCCGCTACGTAAGGCGCGGCAGGTATATAACAGCCGGTCTTAGAGCCCGGAAGAAAGTTTGTCGGGATCGAGCGCACCTAACATTGAGAATAAAATTGCAACGCGGGTGCTCTAGCGCGATATTATATGTGCGCGCGCTCGTTATGATACGCGCTATATTGTACAAGCTGTTATGAAACTGTTAAACTCTCGTATTAGCTTTGTTAGGATTTCGCATCATTCATTGAGAAAATCGGTCGATCGATCGATCGATCGATCTTCAAGTGTGACAGATCTTCACGAGAGTCGCTTCGTGCGCTCGCATTATCGAAATCGATCACCGAGAGATGCACCCGGCCTCATTAAGCGCCGATTGTGTAATTATCTGCTTTCTCCGTGTGTCCCGTTGAGAGAGAGGATCTTCAAGAAATGCCAAATTGTAGCTCGCGGGCAACCCTGACCTGGGCTAACCGGTAGCCGGCTCTCTCTTTTTCTCTTTTTACCGATCTCTCCTCTACAGAGGAAGGATACACCTGCATTGGCGAGTCTGCTCGTACGAGGCGAGAGAACCCGATAAACTTCTCATAACTTCTGTCGAAAAGCTGATGCGAGGTTTTGATGATCGTTATATGTATAAATAAACGCTCGCTCGCTTCTTTCAAACATCGCGCGCAATGCAACATAACTTATGTAATGCGCATACGGTGTGTCTTATCTCAGTAGACTTGTTACGTGTAGACTTCCGTCCACAGATAACTGTAAAATTCCGTTACGAACGATAAAACAATTCATCACAAACGCGAAAACGAATAGTTCCAGTTAACTTTTTTGATTCGCCAGACCGGAGAGACCGCGCATTTGATTTACGCGCTAATGAATAATCAGAAGATTCCGGTCTTCTGCTGCAATCGCGATTCTCGCCGTATCGCGTTTGCTCGCAATAAAGTATCGTTACTCTTCTTTTTTTGTTTTTTTTTTTCTTTTTGTTCCGCTTCCGCGCGCGAATAACCCCTTGAGAGATTGTACCTGTGTTATCCCTTCGGCTATATCCCTCAAGGTCCTGCCGCACGCCCCTGTCCCCTGGGGCAAGGACGCTCGGTGTTCCCTCACCTCGGCCGGCATCTGCTCGGTCGTTGGTCGCTGCTTTGGCCACCGCAGCGAATCGTACAGGCCAGCGGCACCGGTGGAACTGCCGCTGGCACAGTGTCTGTTGCTCTCCATCTTCTTTCCTCTTTCTCCTCGCTTCTCGAAGAATTCGCGCATTCCGCTATCCACGCGGCATTACCGGCAACAAGAGCAACGCGATCAACGACTAATGCTACCTACGCGCTCTGCACCTCTACCTCGCGTCCTTTTCTCGCTTTCTTCCGTTCGTGCACGCTGTCCTCCTCCCGTTTCTATCGCGTCCCGCACACATGCCACACCTCTTCTTCTCTATCGAACCTGTGCGCCACGCACGTCGCGCGCACACATCGGGAATTACGGGTAAGACGGATATGCGTGTATGTGTATGTGTGTATGTATATACGTGTTTTGCCGGGGGCGCGCACATAACACGGCAGAAGCATATCAGCTAGGCGCGGACGTTGTATATAACTAGTAAGGTCATCCAGGTCAGTGCGGAAAGGAAGGTCGTTGCAACTTTGTTGTTTCTTCTTTTATTGATCAGCTAATCAAGAACCAGGCGCTCTCTCTCTGTTTGAGTATAAGAAACCCAAAGCTTTAGATGAGCTCTATCACTATGTGTCTAAAGATATATTTATTTAGGGATAAAATATAAATTATATCATTTTGATGCCATTATTTGTTGAAAAGAGAACGACCGGCAAAAGTTCGATATAATCGAAGT
>QVNZ01005850.1:0-20428 GCA_014825645.1 Pseudomyrmex dendroicus | reverse complement strand
TAAAAATTACAATAGTGCGTTTTATGTTATATTAATTAAAATTATTGTACATTGTATTGTACAATTGCGTCCACCTTGTGACGCATTCTCTAACTCGAGAAATAAAATTTAGTCAAATAATTTGTAAACATTGTTCGTTTCAGATGTTTTTTGTGGGAAAAGTTGTTCTCATCACAGGCGCCAGCTCGGGAATCGGAGCTGCCACAGCCATTCATCGTGACAGGAGAACTGATCAACGAGGACGATGTCAAAAATATTATTGACCAATAGAGGCTCAGAAAGAAAAATTCGACTTATAGAGACAATAAATAGATATATTTATTACATTTTATTACAAATAAAGAAATGACTTAATAAAATACTCAGTGTGTGTTACACATTTGTTAAAAAAAAAGAAATTATTTAAATATAATTTAATTAACAAGTCTATAAAAACAAAGAAAAAAAAGATTTGCTAGAATAGTGTTTGAGGAAGTTACATTATATTATTAGATTCTTGTTGTACATTTTCTCATCTCAACTTCTCGAATATGTTGCAGTTTTTTATAACAGCTCGAAGACAATAGAGTCATATATTGTATAATTACATATTCGATATTTAAACAATCGCGACAACACATTTTCCTTTTCTCTCAGACGATGTATTTATTTTCTCCCGTAATTTTTGTGTTCCTTTTCGAAAACATTATTTTTCGAGATCGACTATTTTTGTACAGCGCGAAGGTGAACGATAGGCAATCGAGGTCAAGAGGTAATCTCCGCGCACATGCATTTGATAAAGACTACATTCGTTGTCGGATTGGTTTCGCAACAATTTCGAGCGCGCGAAGCGACTGCGAATTTGCATACAAGCGATCTCTTCGCGCAGACTGAAGCTTCAAGCGTCAGCAGCTTTGAAATGGGTAGGGAGAAAAAAGGGGGTTTATCGATCGAAAAATAACAGATTAGCGACTCTTATGCTAATTACGGTTTATTCTTGGCACCCGTAGCGAGGATGACAGCGTGTATTGTATTATCGTATGCGAGAGATATGCGCGCAATGAGATCGCGCGACGGACTCTCTTTCTCGGCTGTCTCGACTTGCCCCGACGCGACAAGAGCAATTCGATATGCCGAGTCTCTCTTAGTCTTACTCAAAGCCGATTTAAACGATTGTTTCTCGCCGCTTTTCACTCGATATCGCGCGATTAAACGCAATCTTTTCCCGAGCAACTCGAAAGGCGCGCGATCTACTCTCCGGGAGTAAAGTTACCCGCGGCTTCTCGCATCACTCGCGCTTTCGATCATTTAATACGTGTTTTTTCGAATATATTTACTCGTATCTCTCGGAGAAATTGTTACTTTCCACACACGAGCAACCAGTTCGCTAATTGTTACCATCGATACGAGATCAAATGTCAACGATCGAATATCTCCGCGAGAGATGACTTGATTTTATTAATTAATTTCTAGAATTTATCGCAACATCTCTCTATAAAATTTTGGTACTAATGTTTTTTTTAGATTTTTATTGACTTCCGATAAACTAATATTTAAAGCCAAAACGTACAGTTCAGTTTGAGAGAATAAAAAATTTTGCGCGCAACAACAGCGTTTGGCTCTGTTTGATCTTTTTTTCTTTTTAATTCAATTTCAAGATCAATACACGCGTGTATGGCCGGCCGGTATTTATTTTTAATTACGAGATAAGATAAAACTACACACACACACAGATACGCTTACTGAAGATATATTTCGATCAAAATAATCCGTTTAAAAACGGCTGCTTCATTTCGCTTTTTTTTTTTTGATTTATATTTTCTAAATAAACGCGTGACTCGATTGTCTCGCCGAAGATCTCGGCCACTCTTTCTCGGATTTATCGCGCCTAAGCCGGATCAACGAAAAATCTCGGGGACAATTGCGTTAAAAAAAAAAAAAGCCGCGACGTGGAAAAGCGCGATTTATTACTCTGGCGGCACACAGTCTTATTTTCCTTTATTGCGCAAGCTCGACTTGTGCCCGAGCAGCTTATCTCGACCTCGCTCTCGATCGACACACCTATACGGGCGTGTGTACGTTCCAAAAAGTAGGTGGTCCGTATCCACAGCTGCACAGAAGACATTTTTTTCTCCATTCTTTCAATCCGCCCGCATAATTGCCCGCAACGTGTTTCGCAAAATCGACGACGAAAATATTTTTTGTCGACTTTTATTAACGAAGCTCGCGAGCTCGTTTTATTTTTAGAAAAATTCTCCTACACCAGTAAATGTGTAAAATTGTTTTTATTTAATAAAAACAAGAATCCGACGTTCTCTTCTAAAAATATTTCTCTCGGATTATTTATAAAAAAAAATCTCGCTGCAAATTTGTCGGAGATTCGGTCATTCAAATTTTATTTGCAAATCATTAACGCGAGATATTCTTGTCTTATCCGGCAGACAAGTAGCCAATGAGTATACGCACACACACACATATATATATGTACGTGTCAAATACATCATTAACAAAGATGCACGACATTGTTTTTGTGTCTTCATTACGACGAAAAAGATAAATAGTGCAACTCTAGAAGTTCTTCACGTATATTTTTCCGTTTACACGTCGTAAATTATATTCGCGACAGTAAATTATTCTTCCTGATATCTGTAGGTATAAACATGAGACGTTTGTAATTACCTGTTGAATCATCAGTGACTTTTTTTTTAATTTTTTTTTTAAAGTAAACTATAATTATTTCTAATATTCTTTTCTTCCTTCTTTTCTTTTTCATCTTTCTTATATTTACTCATCCAACTTGTTGTTTTTGCCACAGCGTGTTTGATTAGTTGCCTCGTGGCGGTGTCTTTTCGATAAAGCTAAAACGATCAATTCTGACATTATGTGCTTTACTTAATTGACACGGCTCCACTGATTAGCTGTTGCGAAGCCCAGGTTTTACGCATTGATAGCGCGTGTGCGTCTGTAATTGTTATCGCTCCATAGCCGGTATTACGATTCAATCGGTATCTACAATGTCATGTGGAGTGATGAAATGGAGGGTTTCGCAACACAATTAAAGTACGGAACGCGCAATTAAGTACGTGTACTCAAAATAAGAAACATATATTTTCGACAATTCGATAAGGAAAGTGCAACAAAAGTTTTAATCCAACTTTTAACTCCTTCAATAAGTGAAAAAAAAAAAAAAAAAAAAAAAAAAAAAACTCGCAAAACAGGTTTTTCTACCACATAGACACACAAGATACAATGTTTTATACTACGTTATAATTATGTTAATATGCACAAATATACGCTACGCGTACATTTATGTATCAATTACAATATAATTATAATATTTTCTTAAATATTATTGTATTTTTAATTATAACATTTTTTTATATCATTTTTTTTGTATATGAAAATATTTGATCTGTTGATTAAATCAAACATTATGCGTTTGACTGCACTGAATATTTATCGCGCATTTTGCACGCTTAGAAAAAAAAAGCGGCTATAGCGAAGTCATATCAGACCCGACGGAACATTGACACTTCAATTCTCTCTCTTTTCGCGTGCTGGTTGCAAAGCGAACCGAATTTCGATAAGCTCCGCGCGTTTCACTTGTAACCAGTTTCTCCGATTATGCGAGACACATATCAGAAACTGATTCGCGTAAAAGTTGAGCGCAATTCTCTCCAAAAGAAACCATAAAACAGTCAATGGACACATTCTCATGTGTAGTGTGATTTTGCCTATATATATATGTATCACATGTATAACATATATATATATATATGCGTGTGTACATATAATTTATTAAGATTTAAAAACTTCCAGAAATCGGTCAAGGAAAAAAGATCGGATCATTTGGAGACTTTTAATGCCGCCGAAATCAAATTGCCATGAAAGTAGCACGCCTTAATGATTGTTTGATAAAAAGATTCTTTTCGTTTAAATAAACATGCGAGGCAAGGTTGCGAGTGTTAAAATCGCATTAAATATCAAATCTCGCGCTAATTTGCAAATAAAATTTTGAGTGACGGAATCGCCGATAGATTTCTGCAGCGAAGTCTTTCATACGAACAAGTGCTCTGAGATAGAGAGAGAGAGAGAGAGAAATTTTTTTTAAATAACTACCTTCTCTTCTCTACCTGCATGTCACAGAAAACGGCTAGGACACCACGAGACGAGGGACTATCCCAGACTGGACTGGTGTAAAAATGCGAGATTGCAAAGCTTTGCGCACGAGTACATATTTTTTTTTCTCTCTTTTTTTTTTCATGATAAAGCGCGCGATTCGTCGAGCGTGAAATAACTTGGAACCGCGCGGTGTTCCACAGTGGTTCGCGCGATTATTAACCGCTATCGCGTACTTATGCAACCGTCCTGTATTCGGAACGGTGATATTTGCATGTTTCCGGGTGTACCTGGGTTGTTAGCGGCGCGGAGATAGCTCGCTTCAATAATGTCATATCTTTTCCGAGCGGCGAACTGGCAGCGCATAAGCTTTACGCCCGTTCGAGAAGCAAACCGGAAATGATTTCTCCAACGAATAATCAATTTTGCACAAACTTGACGTGCAGTCGTCGCGACGACGCGTCTGCATAATAGCTCGGAGATGCACGTGATCTTTCTCTCTCTTCCTCTCTTCTCTTTTGACAAGATTTATATAAGATAGATTGGAAATGCAAAATATATTGCTAATTGCTTCTTTATGAATGTAAAAGAGGTTTTTTTTTTATTTTAGTCGCGCTTATTTATAATAGCGCTATAAAAGACACGGCCGACGTTTCGGTTGTTCGTCCATTTCCATAAATAGCTAGCAGAATAATTTATTACTTACAATCTAGGTAAATAAAGACTCTTTTACACTATGCAATGTTTCTTAACTATTTTCTTAGGAACGTGCATGGAAAGAATTACATTTTGCCGCGATAAATATTGCACGATGTAAAAAGGCCTTAACTTGTTGTCGGAATCGGCGAAGCAAAATGCGCCCCTTTCAAAGAGTTAAATGCGCTCCAAAGAGTTAAAGTCGCCTCGACAGTCGATGCTCCGCCGATCGATCGTTAGAAAGATATATCTATCGCGCGTATGTCTTACACGTGTATGTGTGAAATCTGTTATGCGATTATATTAGTTATCTCGCTATCTTCATTTTTTTTTGCTCCGAAACAAGCGCGGCAACTGACATTTGTCTGGCATTCAAGCCGAGAATGCGTCACTGAAGTCGATCAACTTTAAGTATATGCGAGGTGGCGCGTTAGCTCGGATTAGCTTTGCGTTTTATCGAGAATATCCGGCGAAAATTAAAATTTAATTCCTCTCTCTCTCTTTGACCCACGAAAGACTGATTTCTCGACGAGTTTAACACAGAAAAGCGAAAACATTCGATCCGCTTTCTATCGCATAAATTTTTCGCCGCTTTTTAATGAGATAATTACTTTAATCTCCATATTTAGATTTTAAAATAAATAAAAATAAGCAAAAATCTATATGTGTATATGTATGTGCTTGTATATACGTGTATATATATGTGCGTCACGTGATATAGTCACGATTGATAAAGTTGCGACGCGATGTAATGTATTTCGGATAAGTTGTTAAAATTAGTCGATTACGAAACATGTGTGTGGTGATCATATCGTTCGACTACATGCACGACTCCAGATTTCTAATTTGCAATTCGGACTTATAAATAAGCGATATAAGAACTATCTAAGTGATACGCTTGCAAAACATATAGCGCGCAAACAAGCTCGTAGAAATGTACGAATTCTCTGCTTGAAAATCAGAAGAGAATTACAATAAGTTTGAATATTTATTTTTTTCCCTGAAAAAGTGATAAAGAATCTTTCGAACTCCTCTTCGGCTCGCGAAAAATCTCCGTGCAATTTTTTCAAGCTCTAAAGAAAACGACGTTACATATATATATATATATATGTATATATATATGTATATGTATATGTATATACATATGTATGTATGTATATATATTTACGGGGCGAGTTGCACAAAGTCAGAAAATTACGAGAACGAGGTTGGCGGATATCGAATAATCGCCAGTGGTCGAACCAGTTGACCGGCGCTGTCGATACGACGATGTCGCAATCGCTCGACCGTAAACTGGACCCACTGGGCCAGTGGTCAACCGTGAATGGCCGACCACGCCCTCGTTGCACCTTTCACAAGTTTCCTTTATAAAATGCTCCTTTATAAATTACCCGTGAAATCTCGACAGAAAGCGCACTTTGCAATATCATTGCAAAAGCATTGTACACTTGTCAATGTGCGAATTGTTCGAGTTGACGTCGTGTAACTGCTGTGCAGCCGAAAAATGTCAAAATATAGAGGCATACATAATTAACAGACCTACTTATACACGTGCGGTTTTAAAACAAGTTTACTTCAACTAATTTCAACAAAGATTTCAATACAATCGTAAATTGTTCAACAAATGAATTGGGTTTTTTATTGTTGTAAATCAATTAATTGAGGATATATAATTCATATTCTCTCAATGCTCTTCAAATTTCGCGTACGTACCTTGTCCTCACCAAGCGAAGGGTGACGTTACTATCTCGTCAACGCAACAGACTCGATCGATCTTGCAGAACTCGAAGACAGGACGTTCGCTCGCGCACCAGGATTCAGTGTGACAAATTACGATACTCCGAAGCAGTCGGCAAGAACGGTATTTACAGTCGAATCGATAGTCGAACAAAATATCTAAAGCATATAATTTAAATTTATATATAGAGTCGAACAACTCTCTCTCTCTCTCTCTCTTCTCACCTTGATTTTATATTTTTACACATTTGTCTTTGTTAAAACAAGACAACCGGAGTTTTAAAATGTTTATTGTATAAGAACAAATAGTTCTCGTATTTTGTTTCGTTTACGTGGCTTACAATATGTTTCTTGGAGATGTAAAAGCGTCGGAAGAAAAATTACGTTTAGTTACAGAATCATTTTTTAATATATACTTTTTCTGAATTTTCGAAACGCGCTAACGTTTTCGAACCATCGCCAACGCATAGTTACAAGTAATTTATAACAGTTCCATCTCGTAATACAACATCGAAATTTAATTACCGAATGATGTAGAAGGGAGAGACTGTGACCTATATCAGGAGAGGGGAAAAAAAATCAATATAAGGGCATACATACATCCGTGGAAAAACACGTATGGAACACCGTTTTAGAGTTAAATTACAAAACGCTTGAGAATCAATTGCAAAACGACCGCTAGACACAAAGATTCCCCGAGGAATGCCGTTCTGTTCCGTACTAACGAACTTAGATAAACGATAGCATGAACTGCAGGAATGCAATCCGCTTTCGCTATTAGCATCTGAGATTTCTCGCTACGTCAGATTTTGTTCTGATTATCGGGTCCTTCGTTAAACAATTCTTCAAAAATTGAGCAGAAGAGAATTCGAAAGAATTTCAAATTGAATTTCGTCTTTTTACAACACGTACAATTTAAATTAAAATTATGTAACTTTAATATATTTTCTACTGCGATGTCTTCGCGAAGAAATGTTCGTACGATTCAACAAGTTTCAAAAGTCGAAAATATTTTGGACTGTGAATAACTTTTAACCAAGAAAGACGTAACACACACAAGGTCGTTTATAAGTCACGCGCGCGAAAAATTGTTTTTAAAATTGATACACGTAATAAATTCGTAAAGTCTATATCGGATGGTTAGATTGCATCTCGAAAATCTACATCGGATATAGAAATTTTTTTTTAATTTACTAAAAATTACTGCAACAAAACACGTCGTCCGGGAGTAACTTTCATATTTGCATTTTCGAACGAGGAGATTTTTAATTATAACACTCTTTTTTCGATATAATTACTGCACGTGTATTCGCAATACTGTAATAGTTACGTGACGGACGTATCATGTTTTACGTACGTACGTGTATCGGAAGGCGGCAGTTTGTGATTTCCTCCACTCGAAAAGAAAAGTGCTTTAACGACGCAGGGCAAAGGAATACGAGGAAAGCGGGTATTAGCGTGCTAAGCAGATGCAGATGAAACAAATGGATTCGCTCGGTGACCGTCGTAAATTCACGGTATCGCGACACGATCCCGTACACTCTCTCGCACGAACGAAGGTAACGGAGGCCATTGCATCTTTCGCGGGGTGAAATTCGCCCGATGTTCCTGTCTATATAGGAGAAGGAGCAAAGATTTATTTATTCGCGCGTTAAAATACAGGCGTGATGTTTCATTCTGCGCGTGTATCAATATATACGACGCAAAATTCAATTGCAAAATAATATTCCTGCAACATTTCGCGCTGCAGCGAAGAGACACGCCGAATACACGGACGACGATATACACAAAATACGTGGGCACGCGCGCGATTTTTTTTCTTCCCGTCTAATCGCGGGAGAAGAAGGAGCACTAACTCCCTCCTCCCTCCCCCGGTCATCGATTCCTGCTAAAGTCATCGACACGTGACTGCGCGACCAGTCTTGCAATCCAGTTCCGTCGCGGTCCAATCGCAGACGGAGGGTCGAGAGGATGGGACGGGGTGAGGACGAAAGAGCCGAGGGAGTCTCGATCGCTATCGTCGAATCAAGGACGTCCGCCTGCACCCGCTTCCCGCCGGATGTAATACCGTTACTACCGAATTCCGGCCTGCACTTATCTACCTATCTACCTCCTTTTGGAGGACTCTTTCTTCGCGAGTGAGAGAACGCGTGTGTATCCATTCAACACTTAATCTCGAAATTCGAGAGATCTCATCGAGTTCGATTTCGATTTCCCTACCTCTCGAAGAGCCGCCGCGCACAGCCGCTCCGCGATCCGGTCTTCTAGTCTTATCCGATTCGCTCTCGGGGTTTCCGTCCGGCTTGGAATCCGGATGCCGGGGCGAAGCAAAGTATATTGCGAGGCAAACACGCGCGCGCGCGACGGCGGCGACGGCGGCAGCGCAGCGCGACGCGCAGGCTGCGCACTCGCCGCGGCATTCTTCGCGCGTTGCGAAATCGCGCGTGTTCTCTCTCGTGGCGTGTCGCGTGTGTCAGCGTGTTCGCGTGTGGGTGGTTGAACGAGCTATGGGAGCAGTATTATTGGCAATAGCAGCGCTCGCATGTTATTATTGATGCGTCTCATGTACATGTGTGTGTCTTAAAAATTTATGATTGTATATAACTGAAGATGTGAAGAAAATTTCAGACAACCGCAAATTGGTTGTTTTTTTTTTTTTTTTTAAGTTTAAATAATAATTTGTGGGTTTCTCATATATTCTTTATTTGGAAAGTAGTTTTTTTTTTTTTTTATAGTTAACTGATGAAGCACGCGAAGGAGCACACACAGTTAAAAGTTCGAAACGTTATAATCTTTTAGAAATTATTTTTGAAATATCAAACAAACATATATTTAAATTTTACAACAACGTAGTATCTGCACATACGAGTTTTTATTATAATGTACATATAAAAAAAAAACACTAAAAACATTATTAGAAATGAAAAATGCATGATACATATAGAGCAACATATTACATGAATTACTTGTAAATAACAAGCTAAAATTGTGTAAAATCATATCTATGTTACATATAATAATAGTATTTATAATTTTTAAATTCTACAAATAGTAATTTTATATAAAAATAACGTATAAAACTTTATTTTAAAAGTAAAATAATTCTAGAAATAATATATTTTATGCGCGAGATGCTTAATACGGATTTAAACAAACTTCGTAGGTATCAAGTAATTAATTAACCAAGAGGTTTATCAAACGACATTTTACTCACTTGAGATATGTATGTTCTGTATATACACGAGTATGTACAAGTTTGGTTGATGTGACAGCTCAAAACAGCTCTGTGCCAAGGATCATTCACATTGTCTGTCATACGCTATCAAGCGTAATGATAACAAGAAAAGTTGGTAATGTTTCGAGCTGCTTGTTGCATCAGTTTTAAAATCTTTCATATCGACCTTATGCGAGACAAGTCGATAACACTTGCTGTTTGCCACGTATAAATTACCTAATTTGATTGTGAACAATAACTCCTTGTCTGCGCCGTTTCGAGCTGTAGAAAGATGAGTATCGGCTCTGAGGCGGTTTTTCATTACCGAAAAAGTTCCATATCAAAAAGAAATCGTCGGAATATGTTACTGTAACAAGTACCCGATGTTCAAGCTTAAATTAAAAAAAAAAAAATCTTGATTGCTTTGAATCTAAATTAACCTTCCTGAACTATTCGGTCGTTTCAGATTCATTTCAACATTTAACGGCTACTGTAATTAAAATAGAAATTAGTTTTCACTCTCGATAGTTGTTAATTTTCTACTTTACTTTTTATTTATTTCAAAAATATGAATACAGCAATAACGACCATTAATTTCGAAGTCTATTCAGCCGCGGAATTTGTTGTAGCTGCGACACGAATCAGCTTAGGAAGCTTAATTATCACAGCAAAAAAAGAAATAAAATAGTTGCATACTTATTTCTTTGTGCGTGGAGTTAAATTTCAAAAAGGAGATTTTTGTTTCGCGGTCTATCGGCATCACATCGACGACCCGATCGAAACTCGCGAGCACCGAAACGATGGTGTATCGTTTGTCTCCCTCTCTATAAGTCCAGTGAACGAGCAGCTCGCCGCTCAGCTTGTTCCAAGCGAGATTTTCCACGCAACCGTTTAATTTAGGACGCACGAATCCCATCGTGGTTTTCGTATTGACGTTCCACAATGTCAATATCCCGTTCGATTTCCCTAAACAAACCAGATCGGGCACTTGCGGATGCCAAGCGACCGCCTGGTCAAGTAAGAATGCTTTTTACTTTTTTTCTCATTTTCTATCACGCATGTACGTTATTTTTTCGTAACGTCTGCGAGTGATTCTTCAATATCAATGATGAGTCATGAAGTATAGAATTATATTAGAACACGGAAAGCTTTGAGTAACGTTTGAAAGATTTAAAAAAGATCATCTACCTGTACGGATTGAAGACACGAAATAATGAAATGAATAGTTAATTCCGGCCAGAAATACACTTTAACGTTTCCGTCCTTCGAAGTTAACATGAGATATTTGAAATTTGGCGAGAAAGTCAGGGTCAAGATATCATCCGCATAAGTGGGAATATAGCGAAGCCTTTCGCCCGTGCCGGACTCGTATACTAATATCAAGCTCTCGTAAGCGCTATATAAAATATTCTCATTAAGTTTCGTTTAACATTCTCTTTAATATTTTTACACACATTATCTTATTATTGTTATTATATAAATTTCACTGTGTTGCCATTTTGAGAAAAAAAAATAAATAAAAAGTATCGGGAATATTTACACGACGATGTGACGATCGTGAAGAGACCAGCAGATGCACTGAATGCGAAGATTCTCTTCACCAGATCTCGTATTACAAATCAAAAGTCTCCACAATGACTTTTTCTTCTCCACATCGTACACCATGAGTCTCGACAAATCATACGAATCATATTCGAAAATTGCCAATTTACTACCTACAATAATACAAGTGTGTACATTATATATTAATATTATCTCTATTTTACACATATATATATATTAAAATCAGAGACATGCGCTCTTTTTTCTTGCGCTGTAAAATTGATTTTTTTCTCTTTCTTTGAGAAAAGTTACGAAAAATTTAAAATTCAATACACATGTATACATCTCATCTCACGTGTCTCACACTCACCGTCGTTGCTCCATTTGCCATAATCTCCGTTCAAAACGTGCACCACTGAGCCATTATTACTGTATATTTTCACACGTTTTTGATGGATAATAAAGATCATGTCGTTGCAGCTCCAATCGATCAGATTTTCCTCACCTTCGACAGAAAAAAAAGAAAACATCTAACTAACGAGCCGAGAAGTCAATTGTGACTCGATTTGATTCGAGACTGCAATAGCAACGTACTTGTTTCCTCGTTAGATACGTATAATATTTGTTCCGGGCTTTTTATCAAACTTTTTTTACGCGGCATGCACTTCCAACTTCCGTTTGTTTCGGAGGAATTCGAATTCAGCAGTTGTTTCGTCGAAGTAACATCTGAGAAACTGAGAATCTTTTCTTGATTGAGACCTAACTCGCGCGAAATAAAAATTCGAACATTTCATTCCTGCGCATGAAAAAAACAAACAAACAAAAAATATGTCCATACAAAATTTATTACCCGATATGAAGCTGTGCTTCAACATCATTGCTCGCATTGCTTCACGTTGGTACGTAACGTCCAGCAAATCAGTCTGTTCTTAAAAAAAAAATTATATGAAAAACACACGTAGGTACATTTTTTTTTGTGCGTTTGCACATACCTGCTTGCGAATATCTATCACGTACTTCTCCGTGTTATTGGATTCTTTCTTCTTCAGCAAGTAGTGAGCCATTTCGTAATTGTATCCATATCGGCGCGGTATGAATCTATCCCCTTGATAGATTTGCTTTTGCGCAATGTTCTTTTGCAGTAAACGCAGTTTGACGTTTGCACATTGCTCCGTGTTATCGATGACCTCTTGCCGATCGGACCGAAAAAACCATTTCCGTGGAATTGCCTTAACAAAATTTGAAAAACACTATATGTACACGTTATTTGGCGTAAAAATACTTTGAAAGAGTTTTTTTGTTAAATCTCGAGCAAAAAATTCATCTTCAGAAGGACATTAAAGAGTCATTAGACTTAATTATCTGGAGCGCGTTTTTGAGAAGAGAAATATTTAGGATCCACAAACCGGATGTGACACGTTATTGTGAATTTACAATTAATTCATTACTTCGCTCGATTAATTGCCGCCTAATCGTTTAGCTCGCGCCGTATAGCAGCTAATTGAAAGATTCATTCCCACGGTGAATCGGTGGGGCCCCGACCGTCGTGGTCTGGCACAAACGCGACGGTTTGAACCGGTCAGCGGGCGATGCGTGTGTGATGCGAAAACGCTTTGCCACGCCGCGCACTTCGTGGGCTGTACCACCTGCGGCAGAGTTCTGTCTTGCAGAGGATGTGTTCCTCGATGTAAGAGACAATATATTCGAGAGGAAGAGAGAGGGAGAGAGAGAAAGAGAGCTACGATAATCGCTACTACGATCTATATGTTGTGTTCCTATCTAGATAGCGTTTTCTCAGCAACTCGTGTCTGACGCGACTATTACAAGAGAGCAATTTAAACAAATGTGCGAGACATAATAACCAGAGACTGAAAGCATTAAATCGATTAAGTCACCCCTAAACCAGTTAGGTCTGTTTTTGTCCAGCATCTTTCCAAACTCTCTTTAAAACTCATTGAAACTAAATTTATATGAGACTGTTTCTTCGTTGAATAACAACATTTAGATCATATGGACACTTGAGAAAAGATGCCAGACGTTTTGCGAAAATGCGTCAGACTTGCGATCCATTTTTTTTTAGAGGTGAAGAAAGAAAAACAAGATTCGGAATTAGGATCAATATTTTCATCAACAAAGTTGCTCATTTTACGCGCGGCTGATCGTGAAGCGCGGAGACGATCAAGAGAAGCAGTTTTTCCGACACCCGGCTGCGCGTCCCACAGAAAGAGAAGAGACGCTACGAGACGTAAAATCCAAAATTTTCTGTACGTCCAAAGAGCGGCTCCGACGTGCGGAGGGTGCTGGCTGGATAATTTCTGCCAGCGGCATTATGCACGAAGGGGTAATACCTTACACGACCATTGTACCCCCTGCGAACATCTGGCTGTCCGGGTTAGTGATGGATGGGGCGAGTTACCGAACCTGATTCTCGTACCAATCTCAAAAGACGCTCCCATGCGCTCGCGTATATGCTCGTGTATATCTTTGATAAAATTATGTAATTTATAAACAAGAGGGAGCTTAACCCTCTCGCTTTGTGTTTTATATTGCATTGAACTTGAACAAAAATTTAAAAAACAAAACACGCAATTCTTCAAAATTCATTCGTCTCGATCACACGAGAGGCTTTCGAAGGTGAGTAAAGGCAATCAAAAGTTAATTGTTTCTCATATTCGGAAAAAAGAACTTCAAATATAGAATTCTCTCCGGTCATAGAGGCGATAATGAATGATAACGTGGACACGGGAACGCGACGATCTAACTCGAGCGCGGCTCGTCCACGCGCGCGACGATCTCCCTCCACTTTCGACACCCGTTACGACCGAAGCATTAGATCGTACGTTAGACACGCGATTGGCTCCCGTCGGACGCGAAGAGGTTGGGCCAGGTGGGCCATCAGAAGGCACACGACGCGATTGGCAGCGGGAACGGATGCGGGGGAAGAGAACACGCGAGTTAGGCGAATCCACAGCTTCACTACACACGAATTATTGCGTCACGTTGTTTGCGAGCTATTCCATTCAGGATACGCGGATTAATTGATTGACTCACTACTAATTTACGATATATTTCTCTTCTTTCCTGCTCTCCTTCCTCTTTTAAAAAGAACGTCTTGTAAATTCGTTTTACAAAATCGTTCAATTAACGCACATTAGATTTTTTCTGACGCACGTAAAAAAAAAAAAAAAAACAGAAATTTATTTGAAAAATTAATTTCACACCGTGCGTCACGCGCCGGAAGATGCGCGCAATCTTTTCGCGCGTTCTGATCGAGAATGCGAAATGCGTGCGCGCGCGTCGAGATCAGGTGAGGAAGACCTTCTCTTTCGCGCAGGACTCGGAATGCACGACGTAGGACGTAGGACATAGGTCCCCGAGCGCAGGTGGGGAGTCCTCCGCGCGGAGAGCGCGCGGCATCCTTCCCTCGCAGCGGCGAAGCGACCGAACTGGTCCTGAAACACGGAGCGCGCGCGGGGAGCTCTCAAGAGCCGGGGCCGTGGCACGTCGGGCTCCGTTTCTGGGCCCGCTGTCTGCAGCCCTCAGTCGCTCGCTGATGCTTGGACAAGCTGGAGTGTTGAAGTTGTCCCAGGACAGATAATAATTCGCCGCGAGTCCGTCGCTACTTTTTCTCCTCTCACTTTCTTTTGGCAATCTCATTCGAACGAACTCTTTCACGCGCGCAAGTTCGAAAAAAAAAAAAAATAAATAAAAGACGGATGTATGCGGCCGACCGTGTTTTCGTTCTTCCGGTGATCCCGAGTCGGCCGAGGCGAATGATCGTGCGTACTACACTCGAGCTGTCATGTATATAGTGGTTGAAAAGAGCGACGGAGGAAGAAAAGTCCGCGAGAATGAATTTTTTTCCTCTACAGTTTGCTTCGCTGTAACGAATGTGAGATAACGAAAACCACAATGACGACGATTCGCGCATTAATTCTTGCATTTGATCGACCTCGATCCTAAATTCATGTTATTCGATTTCTGATCAATCGATGTCCCGCTGTTCAAATTAAAAATTGCGATCCGAGGTATCGACAACATACAGAGATAACAGTATATTTTGTTGGAGAGAGAATGTGTCAAGAAAGAGAGAAGGAGAGAGAGAGAGGGAGAGAAAGATAAAAAAAAAAAACAATTTACAGTGAAAATGTCTTTTGTATACCCGTTCACTCAAATTTATGAAATTCCCATCGTGTTACGTTTTTGATAATCACATCATCATCGAAGACAACGACGAGTCCGCATCTCGGAACCAATTTGCGAAGGTGTGGCTCGTCGCTGTAAAATGTCTCGGATAGATCGACGCGTCTCGAAATATGTATTGCGGAAAATTTTTCCGGCAGATTCTCGAGAGCGCGCCGCGACACCGCCGCAACACCGTTTCGTCTCGCGCACGATCACGATCCACGCAGTACGTTCGGATTCCGACGTGCGTGCCGAGTTGGATTACGCCGCGGGGTTGCTGGACGAGTGATCGAGGAAGTGGGAGTCGGCTGTGATCACCGCGCCACGCCGGTCGGAATCGATCGAGCGGAAAGGCAAAAAATCATTCCGGCAAACGAGGATCCCGGAGGCCTCTCTCTCTTTCTCTTTCTCTCTCTCTCTCTCTCCCTATACGATGATTTTTCCAATTCTCGCGGGAGATACAGTTAGACGTTTACAGTTTTAGCATTTTCCGTCGCTCTCTTTCTGCGAACGTCCCACGAACTGGGTTGTACGTAAACAAGTATGCAGTGAAGTGAAGATTTATGGAAGGAAACTGTACGACGCATCTCGCACTCTGTTTTTCGTTTTTGTTCGAGCACAAGTTGGATATAAGGAAACACTGTTGTTGCTACAACGAGAGTCGTAGATTGTTGGACGTGGATGGAAAACGTAATGGGATGCGCGAAAAAGGACGACCGAGATAAAATGCTAACAACAACAAGACGGATTATATAAAATAATTAACAAAAGAAGAACCTGTCAACTGTGTGTGCGCGCGCGGATAAACTTTTGAACGTTTTTTCAAGTGCATTCTATAACAATTTTATCGTTTTACGGAATTTTTTTATTCGAAAAAGACTGCATCGCATTTGTTCGGTCGTGCCGATGAAGAACATTTTTTCTTCCGACAATAAAAATTTGCACATTTATTGCACGATACATCAAGCTGGAAATCCAATAAGTATAGCGAGTGAACTAATAAAACATGCGTTACGGCGATATATAGTGCTTGCGGAAGCACACGCCTTCAACTGAGAAAGAAACACATCTCCGGAGACTTCGATGCTCATGCAGGAACATCGTTAGGTGAGTTTAAGACATTGCGATCTGTGTGTGCGTCGAGTTTTCTCTTCGCTAAATTTTTCAAACACATACACACAAAAGAGAGACTATCCCGATCTCATTTATCATCAACCGAATAAAATTCTCTTCAACATTCTACAACAATTACCAATAATTACTTGTATTTTAAAAGACGGACAATGACACGTAAAATAACAAGACGCGAGATCAAACTTTCCTTTTATGAAAATAATTAAATACACGAGAGACGCAAATCATGTGTAAGAATCAATTCTTTGCCATAGAAAAATAAAAAATATAGCTCGTTTTTAAAATACAATAAAAAAATTAAAAGGCCGAGCGAAAACTGGGAGGACGTTAAGAACAATTGTAAAGATTTGTTCTCATATAATAGATATGCGCTTTACGGAACGTTTGTGCATTAACTCGCGTGCATTAAATTCGATTTTTTAATTACCCTGATATATTGCGATCCTATACGAAGCGCGAAGTTCTTGGCGATGGCGCCAATAAATTGCCGACCCTTTTTCCAGAATATGGACTTCCCTCGTGACTCGGCAATCCGCGCGCAGCCTCCTCGCGCGCTCTTAATTCTGTTGCGATACGACGATCGCAGAGTTAACCGGTTATCGAGTTAACTGCAGCGATAACTTGGTAGTACGACTTCGTTGCCGGAGAGATCGGGTTTCTTCCCTCTCGCGCGCGCGGATAACCGCACGGATATGTACCGATGGCATCCTCGCGCGCGCGTTCAAATCTCGCAGTACTTTAAGATTAGATTTTCGAGATTGATCGCTCGCGAAAGAGAGGGACCTAATCGTGAAACAGAAGAGCGTAAAGCACCGCGTGTGCGTAAAAACAAGATCGAATCGGTCAAGTTTTACACCAATCGTCCTCGCTCGTTTCAACCCCTTCGCGGGGTAACATAGCGGTGATATACGCATATGTTATGACCAAACTCGCTTGGTTATGGAGTTAACTGCGGCAGTAACTTTCGAGGCGGCTCGGTCGCTTCACCTCCGCCGATCTAACGAGTCGTCGCAGCAACAACCTACGCGAATTGTAGGTCTCTTACTCGCAAGAGTTTCGCAACTCTTTCTCCACCTACTTGCGCTCCTCCTTCTTTGCGATTGTGGCGGCGCGTCTCGATTGGAGTAGCTCGAGTCTGGCTCTATTCCGAGCTGCTCGCAAAGCTCGGAAAGATCCATGCCAGGACTATGGCCAGGAGCCGAGCCGCTTCGATGGGCCCGCTTCGGCCTCAAACATCGCGATTTAGAGCACAGCTCGATCGCTTAACTGCGCAATAACTTTGCGCGCTTTCTACGCGCATGATAACGAACCCCTTCGCTATCTCACGTTCCTCCTCTCTCTCTCTCTCTCTCTCTTCGCGAGTTAATCCGCTCGGTAGTGCTCGATGGAAGTTCGCCGCGCGAACCTTTTATATCTATAAATCCAAAAGGAACGTTGCGTATATTTAGAAAATAATAATATTATTTTATACAATCGAATCCCATTCATTAACTCGAACCGCGACGTTAATTCTACAACTCGAATTTTTATCAATTCCCCGCAGGCGACCTCTTTAAAACCTCGCGAGACGTAACGTGCAAAATTGACTCGCATTTTGCATTTACACATATGCACATTAAAATATATCAGATAAAACAGTTTTGTCTTTTTCTTCGATAAATTTTTGTTCTTTAATTTTTTTTTTTTTCTGTGCCGCATCGTCGCGCTTTCGTCGTAGGAGGTCCCGAAAAATCTATCGCTCGAAGACTTACGGCGTACGTATACGCCGGCGATGCCCTGCCCCGACGAGATATGTCACGATGATCGATCTGTTGTACCAAGTGCACAGTTATGCTCGCCGCGCGCATGCGGCGATAGCGTTTCTGTCTTGTCTTTGTCAAACGGTTATATATCTCTTTCGTCGTAACCGACCTCCGGTCCGTGATGCGCACCAACAATTCTTCATGTAAATTAATTACTCGCGATTCTCAATCGAAGCCGCGCACTTTCGAGACGTCCCGTGCAAATTGTTGCTCGAACAATTTTTTTTTTTTAGTCTAGACTACGTACGCATTAAAAATAATACGCGCGCGAGCACACTTCCGCATGCCATCTGAATTGCACCTTTGGGTCTTGTCCAGCACCTTTCAAGATTCTCTTCAGAAATCATTAAATTGTGTAAAACTGTTTTTTTTTTCGTAAATAAACAACAGAACACATCGGTGGACACTTGAAAGAAGATGCTGGAACTTTTGCAGAATTGTTTTAATATTGTAAACTCAAATAAAAAAATACATCATTATCCACACATTCACTTTTAGAATATCAAAAATTCAGGAATAAGATAATGGGTAAAGTACGTGTGAAGCGGATTGATCGTTCGTTGCGTCATTGCGGGTACGCCGCGCGAGTGATGGCGCCATGCATTCATTTGTAGTCGTTCGACATACGCTTCACGCGATAGTTTATACAGCGATATCGAACACATTCACAAGTTTATTTCTTCCTTGTTAAAGCCACAAAACTCGAAATACCTCGTTTCTTTTTTTTTTTTTTTTTTTACCTCAAATTGAAAGAGCGCAATTACATTCTTTCTGCGTGAACTCTCTCTGTTCTCTCGCGGCAAAAATGTGTACAAGGATTTATCCCTGTAATGATGATTGTAACAGTATCCGAGTTGTTATCACAAAAATCGGCGAATATACAAGGCATCGAAAGGAATTCGAGGCGCGTAATAGAAACGTGTCTCGACTGAGTGTATGAGCGGGATCGGCGAAATACCATCGTAGCAGCTGTTGCCGTCACGATTAGCCGCCGAATCAATTCGATTAATCGCGTTATAAGCGACAACCATCAATAATTGCGCGCCTTGCTTAACCGCGGATTGCGCCGACTTCGTAACGATCGCAACGTCAATCGCCGCGGCGTGGGGTAACGGCGATCGGGTAACGCCGTTCGGTTAACCGAACGGGCCTTATCTCCATCAATAAGCACCTGTCGGGCCCGCCAATACGACCGTGTTGGCCCCATGCAAACAGCAGAACGCGCGTGCTTCGCCTTCATTCACGAACGCGTTCGGAAATATAGCCGAGAGCGCGTTCGTTCGCGCGCAAACGCATCACGTAGTCGTAGGCAGTTTTTTTTTTTTTTTTTTATTGGAAAAATATCTCAGAATTACATCGCGACGGAGAAAACGCTTCATCGATTTGTGATAAAAAAAAACACAAGCAAAAATGTCGAATAGCAGTTGATAATTAGCGATTGACGTCTACGCGAGCTACTTACGTATCGTATGTTAAGATCAAACGATATGTGTGTGTGTGTGTGTGTGTGTGTATATAATATACAATATACATATATACACTGTATATTAGATTTTGCTCCGATACTCGCATACCGTTTGCATCGCAAATTCAGTACACGTGTATTTCGGAGAGCAGACCGGCTTAGCAGTCCACTCGCATTCTCCGAATGCGTTTGAAAATAATTCGATCTCCCCGAGAAGCGTAGTATGTTCCTCTTTATATGGAGATGGATAAGTAGATAGATAAGAAAATGGTTATTTATATCGCCGTGTTCTACGAGGAGAGAGAGAGAGAGAGAGAGAAAGAGCACGACCGCGCAACATTGTGCAAACGCGAGTCACTTCGAGCCGAGGCAGCATCGTGTAAGGTAGCTGCATCGAAGCGCGAAAGACGATTCGATCGACCTTAGAAGAATGCTCGATAGTAGATTGGCATAGCGAGATAGAAACTCAACGAAGAGAAGGAAGATCGAAGAAAAGGGAGAGAAAAAGGGAAAAGAAGGAAGAGAAGGAGGATGAGGAAGAAGAAGAAGAAGAAG
>QVNZ01005846.1:0-14392 GCA_014825645.1 Pseudomyrmex dendroicus | reverse complement strand
GAAAATTTTAAAGTTAAAAGCTCTATAAATAGAAATCGATTTATATTGTAAAACTTTTTATTATAGAACTTTTACAAAACAAATTATTTTTTAAATTGACGACTAGAAGAGAACTATTCTTAGTCGAATTCCTTTGCCTATATCTCTCAATTAATTTTGTCATTAATATTCAAGTTGTGTATTCAATTAAATGCGCACGGGACTGACGGGAAACCGTTCCAATAGCAATTGCAACTGAAATTTCATGCAAATAGCAGTATTCGAACGCTTATACTTTCGTGTTCACAGTGACATTAACATTTATTGTATTTTTGAACAACACGAAATAGCTTGCAGTACAAAGTACGTGAAATACCAAGAATTTTTCTAAAGAGATTTAACGGTATTTAGTTCAACAGTAACTTGAAAACAATTTATTTTTTTTTTTTTTTTTTACATGCCGCAAAGAAAAAGTATCGGCGAAATTGTATGCGAAAGTATCGGCGAAATTGTACGAGTAGAAAGACGAGTCAAAAACTAACGGAATATGTTTCTCCGCGCGATCGATGCTGTTATATAAAAATAATTGATTTCAATAGTTTTTTTTACCGCTCGCATGGGAAGAAAACACTCACCCACTTTAAAATACCGTCACAAAAGATTTCCGATTCGCTAAAAAAAAAATCATTCTTGCTCTGTGGTTGCAGTTCGCTCCCTCGTCACAATCGATTGTCCCATTTTGCCGGGAAATCTCGAGCTTTAAATGCGGTCTCTTTCTTATAAAATCGGTATGATTAGAATCGCGGTGTTTCGATCGGGCGGATTTAAAACATCGGAAACTCCCGCTTAAATATGTCGAATATCGAAGAAATATATAAATCGGTATGTGTAAGCACGTGTGTTGACCACCTAACTAGATTTGCAATCTTCGTCAACCAACGAACGCGTTGTTGAACGCGAGTGAATGACTGGGAGTAACGTGTGTTTACGTTGAAATTTTATTACGAATAAGATCTTTAGTGTTTATAGAATCGATTAGCAAACGCGACGAGCCGTTCTATGACACTTGACGACTGACAAGAGTAATACGATCATGACGGATTTTTTGAATAGCATCCAAATCGTTTAAGCTACTTTATCGGAAGGGAGTGTGTTGATCCTCAGCTTGACCTCTTTTGCTTGAAAGCTCAACAGGGCCGCGCATATTGCCGCGCTGACACACAGATGAGGATATTTGTAATCGATTTTACACGCAAAATAAATTAATTTATATAAAGCGAGAAACAAATTGATATAAGAAGCTCAGAGCCAAAACTCTGTTAAACAGTCACGAGATACGTTGGACGATTAAAACGCTTTTTTCGTCGAAATTTTAGAATGAACGGCGTTAATCTATAATTTTAATTAATTATGTGTGACATGATTTTAAATTTTAACAAAATTAAATTTTAACAAAAGTTAGTCTCTCTCTTTCCATCTCTCTCTCCCTCTCTCTCTGACATAAAATATGTACTCCGCGCTTTTCATACAACAAAGAATCAAGTCTCCTTGTTTCTTTAGCAACTTCAACGAAGACGTGTGCATTAACGTGCCAAAGTAACATAGGTGTAATCTTATTTTAATACTAAGTTTTCGCATTATCGTATTATATGCATACTTCTGCGAAGCAAGATGCAAACAACTAACGAACTTAGAGAAACGCAAACATATTCCTTTTGACACGATGACAAAACAGAGAAAAGTTGAGTCTTTTATTTCTGGAAGCTGTTTATTTATTTTTTTTTGTTACACCAAGAAATGGCGACGGGAAGCAAAAGCGACGAAAAACAAGACAGAGGAAGAGAATACGAATGAATTTGTTTACAGTACGCCGCACGTTTTCCTTCTAACTCAGCCAAACACTGAAACGAAGATGCAGAGACAACGTGCGAAAATAGACTATTAGAGGGAAAAATGGACAGTCTGAATGCTAACGGCAACAACACCCGAGAATACTGTAATATTCAGTACAAACACTTTGTGGCGCCGCACGGAGGTACGATTCGTTCAAAACTTTCATCATTCTTCGCGCGTTTGCGTTTTACTTTCCGGGAAAATATTTTGAGAACGAGTAATTGAATTTTTTTTCACTCACGCCACACCCTTTTACTCCCTTGCAAAATTTACTTTAACAAACGGATTTCATCGCGAAAATTTGTTTTTTTTCAAATGTGTAAGCAAAAAGTAATTTGTGACAGAAATGATTATTTTGTAATCTCTTTCTCGGATTATTAATCGCAACAGTAAATATGTGTTTTTAAATGAACAAATTTGTGGAAATGTTTAATTTGACGTTATTCTCTCTTAATTTGATGTTTACTTCAATTACTTTATTTCGAAACACATGACGTTCGTCAGTTAATTAGTCAGTTAATTTAATCTTTTAGTCAGTTAATTTAATATCTTTTTCATACACGGAGAGTTGATGTTTTTTACTCCGGGTATGTATGTCGCACCTATTGAAAACTTAATTCATCAAAAATTACTTATGACGTTAAATATAAATAAACTATATCAACAGAACTTTATACTGTCTTTTACTATTTAAAAAAAATTATAAATACAAAATGTTTATTTTTTAAATTAAAAAACAGTTTGTTTTGCATTTTTATCATATATCCCATGAGAGTTGTACGGCCATTTATAAAACTCATAAGAAATTCATAAATAAAGCTTACAAACAAGACTCGGAATTAAATATTAATTTTTACAATATATGATTATAACGCTGAGTGGAAAATCGAAAGTAACATGTATTTTATTATTAGAATGAGAGATATATATTTTTTAATATTACATTATTAAAATAATAATTACATATGAAAATTAGAATGAAATATTGCGATTCAAATGTTTTTTTATTACTAAAATAATTGTTTATGTACTTATTACTAAAATAATATTTTATTACTAAAATAATTTTTTTATTCCAATAATGTTAAAAAATAGAGCTTTGCTGAACGGTTTGCAAAGTGTCGTGCACAATGATAATTTCTTTAAAGTTCAACAAAGCCCTATTTTTTAACATTATTGGAATTATCACAACTGAACCAGAGGTCTACCTCCAATATTTGATTGATTTAATTTTTTTATTGCTAAAATAATTGCTTATGTACTTATTATTTGACATTTACTTATTTATTAATAAGATAACTTTAAATAACAAACCTTTTTAAATAAAAACTAGACAAGAATTTTTAAACAAAACATGTTTAAATAAAACTTGTCCCAACAAAAAACAAATGTAATATAACTTGTGATTGTTATAAAAAGTTTAGTTTTTAATGGTTACTTGCTCTTATAAGAAGTTGAAAAGTAAGTTTGAATTAGTTTTTAATTGTTTGTTTACAGACTAGAGAAGTTGGAAAAACATTAAATTTTTACAGACAATAATTTTGTTTTCTTACTAAGTGTCTCACAAGTGCAAATTATTGTTATCTTGTCAACAAGATATGGTCAAGAATATATATATTGACACATTCATGTTCGATTCTGTGACTCAAATCGCTGAAAATGTTACGTATCCCCAACGGGTGATATGTAGGTACGAGATATCAAATTGGACAAAAGTACACTTGGACAAGCGCTATACTTCATTCTTTGACTATCCGTCTATTATTATATTATTATCGTGAAACAGTCTATCTCAAACTCTATAATAAATTATTATTATTATTATTATTATTATTAATTATTTTACGTATTTGCAATAAATGATTGCACTAATGTCACGCTGACGAATTGATTAAACTGACGATGAATTTGTACATAATATCAACAATTAAATGCTGAAATTGAACAACACTAATGTAAAACATAATAAAATGAATTGCGCTCGAATTATCCACACTTCTATTTTTTGTTTCTACGCAGCGTAAAATATCGGCACGATACAAATATCGGAGTTGTCCTATATATAACATGACTTTTGTAATTCGCAATACAAAGCGATAAAGGTTCTTTTTATATAACAGAACTCTGGTGCAGTCCGGTATGGGATTCTTATCTCTGTTGGCCGCCAACAAAAGCCTCTACTTTCGCGAAACTCCGATGTCCCTTTGTGGATGGATTCGATACAACAAGTGAGTAGACAAAAATGTGTATTCGTATTCTGTAAAAACTTTGCATCAAACTTTCGAAATTTATGCAACAAGCCAACAAGGCAAATTTGCATTTTAATGAATGCGTATTGATCGCAAAGAGGCGGAAAAGTTTGTTGTTGTATATACGAGCGGATTATCGAGATTTGTTCGTGCGTTTAAAAATCAACCTTTTACCAGTCTTTCTCGAGAGGGAAGTTTTCTCTCGAACCACAGACCGCAAATGAACAAAATCGAAGACGAATCGTACTTTTTCTTTAATGGAGTACAAGGCGAATTTAAAGTGCGGTTGTTTCCGCGAACGTTCCGTGCAAGGAAATAAAGAAATTTCATTTACATAATCTTGACGACATTGTAAATAAAATTTTATTTTATATTGTGAAACACTTTTTTTCATAATTTAATTGTGTATGAACTTAAATTAAAATTGCGAACAAAAAATCTTACACACGTTTTTTAATTATTCATTCATAATAAAACTCGTATAATAAATTTTCTTAATTATGAGCGTTGTTTTTGTGATAAAAGTAAAATAATCAAATATAAATTTGTCAGAAATATTTATTTCACGAAATAAAATGAGATTTTCGGATAAGTCTCGGTCTTGACGTAGAACAAAATTCAATTTATCGAATTGTTGCCATATTGCGCAGCCAGCTTGACGGAATTCTCGGAAGACGTTATGCACGTAACATCATCTCATTATATCGTGATCGTTTTTTTATTCACGTTTTTTAAAAATATAAACTAGAACGAGCAGAAAATTTCCCATTCCGGTATACCTAAGCGTGTACGTGTGTGTGTTTGTGCAAAAAAAACTCTTGATGTGTTTTACGTGAACAGAAAATAGAGAAGCAATTATTATTTAATTCAACATATCAAAACCAGAGTAACGTGTCTTTAATTCTTTCGCAGTTTGCGAAAATATTACAATGCGCGTATAATGAATTGTGAAAACGGCAGTTTTAGCCGAGCATTGGCAGTTTCGCCGTTTTTGTACTTGTTGCTACATAATCAAACTGAAATTTGTCACTTTTATCAAAAATAGATTCATTGAAATTGCAGGTTTTGCGAGCGAGCAATGTGATATATCAAGAGTTGCGTGCTTCCCGCATTATTGATTCCCTTCTTCAAAGGGGTCGAAAACATTTTACTGACACTTGAAAGATATAAAAAGAATGAACAGTAATACAAAATTCACTCTGCAATGCAAAACTTGTCGAAATTTAATTTTAATTTATATTTTTGATAAATTGAAAGTTATCTTCAGACATATTCGATTTTATATATTATTCTAGACTTGGTTCACACATACACACACATATTCACTGAGATTTTAAAATATTGCAATAAAACGCAAGAAACAAAAATACTTACAATGAGTGAGTGAAAATAAAATGTCGTTCTGTCTATAGATATTTAAATGTGGAAATATTTGTAGCGACAAAAGATGTTCGGGCTTCAATTTCTTTCTCATAAAAGAGAGATATCTATCATTATTTCTTTTCAGAATCTGTGGCGAAGAAGTGCGGTTACAATGGTCGCTGGGAATCGCAGAATGGCACAAGTACGAACGAGGATTCGCCCACCGGCTGGGCGAACTACACCACTTGCTTAACACCGGAAATGCTGTGGCTTCACTATAGAGTTTACAACAATAATCTCGAGGGCGAGGTAAGCGCATACCATTAAGACAATGCGTTTATAACACGTACTTACGCGTGACTCTTCATCAAATTGAATATATATAACAATTTTATATAGATTGACTCTCTTGAACATCACAATTGATTACTTTAATTTGGTTAAGAGCAATATCTAGTGTTAATGCTTATTTCTCCTGATTTTTATTTAAAAAAAGTTTTTAATAATTAAATAGTAGAGAGAAAAAAGTACGAGCCAATATATAAGTTGTTCGTATATATATATTTTCTTTATTCAAAGCCAAACATTTCCAAACGTTTCAATCCCCGGTTGGGATCTTCTTCAGTAGTTTGACAAAATAGAAAGCAGAATTACTAAACAGATACAATTACCATTTGTGTAAATTGTTATGACACATTAATTGAATGTTACCTGAATTAACTATAATTAAATATTTGTTCCAGTTATATTGGATGACATAAAATGTCATGAAGTCAACCTTTAAATCAATAAGATTGTAAAAATAAAGTAATAGTCGAATTATTAAAATAATATAAGTCAAAACTTATTTTTACAATCTTATTGATTTAGAGGTTGACTTCATGACATTTTTGCACTCAAGGATGACTGTCCAATACACTCAAATATTTAATTATAGTTAATTCAGGTAGCATTTAATTAATTGTTATAACAATTTATACGAATAGTAATTTAGACATTATATCTTTAGTAATTCTGCTTTCTATCTTTGTATAAACGAACAACTTATATATTGGCTCGTACAGCCTTTTCTTCTCTCTACTATTTCATCTATCACGAGCATATCTTCAGATTTTAATAATTAAAATTTGTTTAAATAATTAAACACTTTTTTACTTAATACAAATTTTTATTTTAAAAAGTTAATTATTCAGAGAGAGAGATAGAGAGAGAATTTTTTCAGATGAAGATGGAAATCGCCGAGAAGACTCGTACTTTGGAATTTGTCGGTCTCAGTATCTCTCTGGTGGCTCTGCTCGCTTCGTTGGTGATTTTCTGTCGATTTAGGTGAGCGTTTTAAAAAAGAGAAAGAAAGAGAGAGAGAGAGAGTTTTGTGCTCGTCCAGCGAAGCGTGGTTCGCATTAAACGTAATCGCAACGTCGTGGCGCGGTTCGCTACTTCTTTTCTCTGAAGCCAACAATCCGTTATTAACTCCGCAATACGATAAATGTTATTAATCGGAGTTTTTGCGAGCTAGGCGAAACGTTTCAACGATTATGAGAAACTCAATTCGAAAACATCGCGCTTTCTGAGTGGTAATCGAGAAGCAAAGTTTTCTCTCATCAAAGAAATGTGCACAAAAACTTTACAAGAGGCAGATGTTGTCGGAGATTATTATCTTGAATTCGCGACATTATCTTTTATAAACAAAATTAATACGTTCGAGATGCTTTCAACGATGCGGAATTTTTCGTATGCAAAAACGAGTTTCTATCGCTTTATACGATTTGGTCAATGAAGCTCGTGAGTGACGCGGCGAGAAACGATCGTATCAATTTGCATGAATTTTTTTTTTTTTTTTTATTGAGCGCGGCAAACGCTAGTGTTTCGAAATTAATAAAGTTCAAATGACACATCTCCGCTAATTGAATGTTACAGATCGTTGCGTAACACGCGAACCAGAATTCACAAGAATCTGTTCGTCGCCATGGTCGTGCAGGTGCTGATCAGGCTGATGTTGTACATAGACATCGCGATCTTCCGAAGGAAGTCGCACGGCATGCAACGGGGAATAGGAAACACCGTGAGACGAATTATCATCAAATTTTGCTGTTACAAAAATTTTAAAAACTCAAGAAAAAGAGAAAAATATTCGTCCAATTTTCTCTGAAAACACGCGCGTTATTCGTCGCATGCTTGTGGTGTTGTTTCTTTTTTTTTTTTTTTATAAAAAATAACAAATTCTTGGACAAAACCACGCGAGAACGAGAGAAGCGCAGTCGCGTCGATAAAATTATTCGTAGAGGCAAATCTTCTTTGTGAGGCGGGCTAAAGATAACATAATCTTGTCGAAACTTAAATCAGATCGTCGATTTAGTTTCGGACGACTGAATTACTCGGCGGCTTTTCCATGCGCGAAAAAGACTTCGGCGTTTCGCATTACACATACATGTATATTCGCCCGAGAGTTCTTGTTTTTTTTTTTTTTTTTTTTTTTTTTACGTTATTCTAATTTTTCAGCCGGTGCTTTGCGAAGCCAGTTACGTGCTGCTGGAGTACGTCAAGACCGCGATGTTCATGTGGATGTTTATAGAAGGTCTCTTTCTGCATAACATGGTGACAGGTACGTACGTGTACAACGTGCTTCTGACGTTGTGACTTTTTTACGTAACCTTGCCTAAAAGCTAGTCCGCTTAAACTACTGCGAAGTACGTCGAGTAAACTCGGCCTAGGAGAGTGGAAAAAAAGGTGGAGAATAAACTTTGACCTCAAAAGGTCAAAAGAGTCGGTCGTAAAAGCGTTAATTGTCTGAATAAATTGTTTTTGAGCAGCGTTTTTAAATTCGAGAACGTACAACGAGGATTGTTGAAATGTAATTTTTACAGTTACGGTTTTTCAAGAGACGTCTTACTATCGGATATACCGACTCGTTGGATGGGGATGTCCCGTGCTGATGACTTTGATCTGGGCCGTTGTTATGGCATTTTATTATCATCCGAAATCGAAGTACGTTGTTTTTGAGACAAAACAATTTTGTTCAATTATAATTGACGGAATCGCGGAGAGATGTAACTTTTTTTTGAAATGTTAGATTATTCAGATGCTGGTCGGGATACAATTTGTCGTCCTACTTTTGGATCCTCGAGAAATTTTTTAAAAAAAAAAAAAAAAAAAAAAAAACGACAATTCAGTACAATACTCCAAGGAGAGAGAAAAAGATAGAGAATAAAAAAATTAAATTTTCATATTGTTTGTTAATGGTAATGATAATTTGCTAAATTGCGCGTTGGATCGCGCTTTCATTTTTATTGTTTTTTTTCTTTTAGCTCAACTTTTTGTTTCTTCTGAACATCATAAGAGTGCTCGTGATGAAGTTGCGGCAGAGTCACACAAGCGAGATCAAACAAGTTATGTAAGTAACATCTGCGCAAATTAATATTTTATCACCTTTGTAAATGATATTTTTTATTCGTGAGAGTTTCGAGACAAAAAAATCACAAAAGCGCTCCTCTCAAGTCTGAAACTTCTGATTTTTTAATAAAATAAATACTGTGTTTTCTTTTAATCAATCTTAAACGCGCTTATATAAATTACTCTTTTATGTATTCGGATCTTTGTGCTGCAAATTTACAAGCGCGCGCACACACAATTCCAAAAGAAACACAAAGAAACGTCGCGCGAGAAAAAGCAGATATTGACTCGTTAAGGACCTTTTGCATTTACACAATCTCCCGCTGTCCTTTTTTCCAGAACAATTCCAATTGAATATTTAAATCCTCGAGCTTTGTTCTAAAAAAAAGAATGTACGGAGCGGACTTGTTATCCTGTTTGCATCGTGTGTTTTTTTTTTTTTTTTGTGTTCAAAACGCAATTGACAATAGAAATGCATTTAAACGCGTCACCGGAAGCGAAGGTAAAAGCGTCTCTACCTCTTTTGCTTGTTCGTGCATATACAGAAAAGCTGTGAGAGCAGCCGTGGTTCTTTTGCCATTACTCGGCATCACCAACGTGCTGTTTATGATCGACGCCCCGTTGGATAACGTAAAGAAATTCGCCGTGTGGTCGTATACCACGCACTTCCTGCGATCGTTTCAGGGTCTTTTTATCGCAACTCTTTATTGCTTTCTAAATGGCGAGGTAAGTCGCTTCTGCTCGAAACATGTATCGCAATTGTCGAATACTTCGCAACATTATAGACCTTCGATAAAGTTGATTGAAAATAAAATTAACAAATATATTCGAGAGAACTTTTGTTTGTTCAAGAATTAATTTGTGTGCATTTTGAGTTTTGTGTTTCTACATATTTAGTTGTCCTTACTTTGTAGGTAAGACTCGCTCTAGACAAGACTATTGCTGTTTATCTTTCTCTGAGAGGAGCCGACCTGCAGACCAGAAGACAGTCGGGCTTCAGCGGATGTCAGCCTCATCGAATAACTTCGGGTAAACGTGAAAATCGATACACGCGAGCATATATAATAAAGCTGTTTTTTCAGTTCAAATATCTCGCGGCGTTATCGCGAGATAACATTCTGCCACATAATTTTCTCTTTTGTAACGAAAGCTTCGTTTAATCGCGGGTGAATTGGTGATGCGCATTATTATTATCACAGGAACATTTTTTCGCAAAATACATATCATTTATCGGGAATATAAAATATTCCGCAAGGAATTGCGCCCCAAGCTAACTGAAAAATATCACAGAGTCAATTTACTTGCGTACGCGGGTCCGTAACGACGACGTGTAGCTCTCTAACAAGATGAAAAAAAAATATGTTTAATAAATCCTATAAAGATACAGTAACTTTTGAAAAAAAATTTAATTATTTGTAAAAATGTAATTATCGAATTCTCTCTGTTATACATTGCGCCACTCGTTTGTTAATTTTACCAAACTTTCAAAATTTTGGTTTGATTTCATCACGTTTGGTGGTATTTTTTTTTAACTTTTTTGTGACATCAATTTTATCTATATTTTTTATTTTATTTATTTTATTTATTTTATTTTATTTTATTTATTTTATGTTGACTTGTACTACATTCTGACTATTAATTTGATGATATATATATTGTTTATTTTTTGACGTAGCAAATATAGTGATGAGATTCATTTTGTTATGACTATCTCGTCATTTGCTATATGAATCTTGATATTCTTATATTATTTTAATTAATACATTTATTATTTTATTATGTATTTATCTTTTTTATTGCTTATATTGCTCATATTGCACTTATTTTAGTATGTTTACTCACTGAGGAAGATCCTAATAAGTGATAGAAATGTTGGAAAATACATATACAAGAGAAAATTACGTAATTTAACAATTATTTTGCTCATGTTCATCTGCCTTTCCAGCTTGTTAATTATTTCGCTTAAAATGTTCACGTGAAACTCGCATTTTCTCTTTCGTAGAAAAGTATTGCGTAATTGGCGATATGTTAAAATGAAACAGTCATTATGACAATGAATCTCGGCGCGCGTAATACTCCAATGACGATTGCATATGAAAGTTCATAATTCCTGATAATACATTAGCAGGTCACGTGTAGCTTATTGTTTAGGACAAAAATTGAAAATTCCCGATATTAGCCGACGCATACGTTTATTAGAGGAAAAAATAAAACAAACTTGGAGTTGTCGATCCTAATAATTTACCTAACGAGAGAATCAAGTGCAATACCGACGCGCATCTTTTTCGAGTTTGATACTTTTTGACGTATTGTGCTACAAACATTATTTGTTCAAGCGATTGATACTCATCGAAGAAAATTGATGACGTTAAAAAAAGTGGCTTATAATACGATTACGATTAATTCTCATAATCATTACTTGACACGACTTTTCAAAAATAATTAATTTGATTTTACAACGTAGGAAATAATAAACTGAACATTTTTCAGAGCAAACAAAAATTTGAAATTTCTTTAATCGTATCTTGAAAATGTGCACAGAACGAGATAAGAAATTCTTCAAAAAAAATGTGGATAATTTTCATAAAATCTCTTCCTCGACGGAAGAAACATTCCAAAATATCTCTATCGAACTAGTGGACCAGATATAACAATATCGCGGTAAATTAAATTCCTCTTCTGTTAGTATACGTATACATGTTCACATTCCACATTTTAAATTTCTTGCAAAGTTTTGCTATACAGAATGTCCCGTAAGTTTGAAGTCAATTTTGCTCGGAAAGTGATTGGAGACCCAAAAACGAGAAAAAAGTTGACATAAACATACGTTTGAAAATGCGTTGTTATCGCTATTTTTATGTTGAAATTTGAAATTGCTGTACTTCAAATTTTTTATCAGAATTAAAAGAAAAAATGGTTATAAGTTTTACAACATAGTCAAATAATCAGAGTTGCGAGATGCTTTAGCACTACCCAGAATGCACTACGTGGAGACACAGCTCTTATTATTCTTTGACAGATATCAAGACCTCACAGTTCGTCACTTTTGTGATATTTAGTGAAACCAAACCTTCTCTGCCGCGCGCGCGCGCGCGCGTATTTGTGTGTGGGTGGGTGATAATACAATAAAAATTGTAAGAGGTGTTCGAAATGCTCTTTCTTTCTGTAAGAAATCGAAATACAGCAATTTCAAATGTCAACATAAAAATGGAGATAACTCAAAGACAACGCATTTCCGGACGTATGTTGATATTAACTTCTTTTCTTGGTTTTAGATCGTCAATCACTTTTCGAGCGATTGACCTTAACTTAAGAGACACTTTGTATATAAAAAAAACAAAGTTAAAGTAAACATATTGAGATATTTTTTCAGCATCTATATAAAATTAAAAAAATTTACACGCACACATACATATACACACACACTGAGAAAAAAATAGTTGCAGTTACCACAATTTTACTATTTGTAGTTATTTAAAGTGCCAACTACTTTTTTATAGTTATTTTAACAATGCAACTTATAGTTGATTCAATAATATATTATTGTTGCTATAGCTTTAACAAGCATATGCATGGTTTTTATACGCTATAACTTGTGATTTATGTATAGTAAGTTGTACTATAAATATGATAATAAGGACCATAATTGAAAGATAAAAACATCATATGCCATAATAAAAAGTCGTACTTATATAATAGTAAGATTAAACTTACAACGACACGGTATAGCGAATCAATCTTTATTCGGAGTTTTACGGAAAGCTATTTGATTGGCTATATTGCAATATTTTGTAGATAACTTAAGACAATGTGTCATGTGAAAAGATTTTTATTGTTTTCGAGAAAATAGTAAATTTCTATTTATAAATATGATTACTAAGATATACTATTGCTATGATTCTACGCATTGTATGTAAATGATTACTTTTCTGGTTATTTTCTTTATAATTTCTATGAAATCTCTAGTACATTTGTAGTTAAAAATATAGTTAACAGACTATTAATGTAGTCATAAAAATGTATGTCTTAAGTTACTTTCCTTACTTAATTTTTAGTTATTATTACCAGTAAATAGTAAAGCTGATGTCAACAGTATAGTCACATTTATCATAATTTTGATTGTAATTATTACTTAAAAACATGTATTTTATTTATCATCTGTTATTTGACATTTAACTATGTTATTATTTTAAATTATTATAATTTATAGTAAAATTTTTTACATACTTGTCAAAACTATGCATATGCAATATTAACGATAAAAATAAGAATTCCAACTATAATTATTTCACTATGCAATTATAGTCGCAAATACCAAACACTTTTTTCTCAGTGCATATACACACATAAAAAGTATACAGTCACAACTTTAAAAAAATTAATAAAAGCAAACGTTGTCAGAGTGTGCAAATATTTAAGTATAATAACTTTTAATTATTCGCTGGCTTGATCTTGTTAATTAAAGTTACTCTCAAGACTCTCTTTCTTTTCAAACGCGACTGTATTTGTGTTGTTATAAAACCTTTGCATTATTATATACCTTATCGTATGCCTTTAATTATAGTTTAAAAAGATAGAAACACATTTAAAATAAATATAAAATTAAATTAAACAGAGAAACATTAGCTTTAATGTAAAACACGCATGTTACAGTAATCGAGATAGAGGAGGAAGAAACGAGATCTACCGGATTGGTCAAACTGTGCTGTCGTGGCGGAAATACACCATCACCGGATCGACCTGTCGAGTAAGTAAATGATCGAGGAAGACTCGTTTGTTGTCGACGATCTGTAATTTAGATCGTTATCAAAGTCGATCTATATGTACATCTCTCACAGTCTAAATGTATAATAAGTAAAAACCACACATGCGTCTGTAACACGGTCAGTTTCTCTCGAGGAAACGCGCTACGTTGCTCGTGTTAATTGCCAGTTTTGTTATCGCTCTTGCGTCGCGAAACAAATTTGAAGTTTTCATCACTGCCATTATTTGTCATAAATTAAATGAATTACGATTTAATATTTTTTTTGTGCGAAGCGTGAAGTTGAGTAGAAGTGAATCACTCTTTGTTCTTCTTTTCTTTCAGCCGTATTGAAGTTTGAATTGTGTCTTCCGTTCATTTTCATCATCTGTTGTATCATTTCACAGTATTATTACGTTTTATTATTGCTAATTTTAGCTTTATTTGTAATTGTATTTGTGGTTTGTGATTGTCGAGCCTCGTTACGCAATTAAATAACAAATAAATTCAACAATATCGGTTGTAAATCAATATTGCAATTTACATTTGTTTATATATGTGTAGTAGAATTAGAATTTTGTTGACAAAAAAAGTGCGCGACTTCTCTGCTAAAATTATACGGACAATATAAACAAAATCAGGTTGGTACATTCCTTTATTATGCGTATTTCTTTATTATTGCTTTTAGCACCCGAGAAAAAATGGATTAAATCTAAATAGATCTAACTTAAATTAATGAGATAAAAAAAATGGAAAAATAGATCTAATTAAATCTAAA
>QVNZ01005845.1:0-23366 GCA_014825645.1 Pseudomyrmex dendroicus | reverse complement strand
AAAAATAAAAATAAAAAATAACACAGACGCCCTCGCGCGCTTTGCAAAATTATCCGCGATTTTCGGAAAAATTCATACAAGTCAAACGTATATATATATACACACACACACACATACACAATTTTTCTCCTCACTCAACACACCTCATGTACACATTCCACACATACGCGCATTGTACACGTACACACACTGGGCTCGGCACGTACGTTTTTTAACGTTTTTCATTTTCCGTAATTTGATAAAAGAAACAAACAAGGTATATAAAACGTAACGTAGATGGCGGACAGAAGGGAAAACGACGGTGTACGAGGCGGTAAAGAATAAAAAAAAAAGAAAAAGAAACACCCCCGATGTGCCCGTCATTGACACGATTTCGCGTGCACAAACGAGCAAGACCCAGAAACATGGTTCCTATATTTAATGAATTATATTTATTAACGCTAAAGAAATGAGACTAGTAATAACGTTAACGATAATAATGATACTATTAATTATAATAATAAGTAATAAAATAATTATAGTAATAATAATGATAGTAATAACGATAGGTATTAGAGAAACTGTCGGTAGCTGTAAAACGATTATCTCGCTAAGCAACGCTCGACGATCGAAAATAAAAACGATCGACACACACATCGACGCTCGGGGGATGATGGCCGAGCACCACCGTCGAAGAACAGATTTGTGTGACCTCTGCGTTCTCCGATCTCTCTCTTCTTCTCGAACAAATAAAAAAAAATCGAACAACGTATACACGCAACAATATTTACAACATTTAGAGGAAAAATATAAGAGACATTTTGACATTTTTTTATCAGACAAATATTGATGTGAAAAATCGAGACTCGATCTTAACGCGATACAATCAGAAATTTTCAGACACACTCTCCACGAAAGAATTAAAGAAGAAATTTAAAGAGCACAAAAATAAAGGAATATCTCGAGGAAGAGGGAGGAAGGAAACACGAAGAAGGGATCGCGTGAGACGACCGTGAACGACAAACAAAATTCACTATTAGTTGTTAAGTTACGAAGAAAAAAAATTACGATTATAAACTTATGTAGGAATATATAAAAAGGGGGAAAGAGGGAGGTACATGCGCGTCGATTGAGACGGCACACAGACACAAAACTAACACACGCACTTTACATATATAGGTATACATACAGAAAAAAAAAAGTATATATATATAAATAAAAAAATGAAATGAATAAATAAGAAAATATATATATATATTTAAGTAGATAAATATATATATACATATATAAATAAATATATATATATATGATGTTGTGACGTACTAGAGAAGTCCTCTCGCGCGGGTACTATCCGGAACGGTGACGTGTGTCTACACGCGTACGTACGTCGTGTTCCTCGCTCTAGCAAACTCAGTTCTAGGGCGCTTACGAAGAAACCAAAAATAAGAAAAAAAACAAAAACGAAAGTTCGCGCATACAATTGCGGCGCGTATGTTAAAGGCTGCGGAAGTGCCATCGGAAGTGCAAAGAGAAGAAGATGTCGCGGCGTTTTACGTGCCGCAGTCTTAAATTTACGCGAATCATTAGATTAAAAAAACAAAAAAAAGGGTATACCGGGGATTTGGAAAAATAAGGGCGTCGCGTAGAGAAGGAAAGAGCGATATGGAAAAAAAGGGGGAGGGAGGGCTCGCCGGATACGTATAGATAATAGATCGACGAATTTTCGTTTCTAAGAGACGAGGATAGGGCGTTTGAGAATTCGGAAATGTTGTGAACACACACGTAGTGGTCGTTCGGATCAAACGAGTAAAAAAAAAAGAAAAAAAAAAAGAAAAAACGCGAAGTAATAACTATATTTGTAAGGTAACTAAGCAACTCGAGGTTCCTGTCTGCAAAAGATGCTTTTTCTAACGTAAACGTTGGTAACGACGATTATTACTATTATATTTGAATTATTATTATTATGATTATATAGATTACGATATTATATTTACATGTATATGTGGTCATGTGTATTGATTATTATCTATATAAACGTTACAGCGTTTTTGAACTATAGCGTACATTTAACACCGGTACACGTTCCAAAAGGTACACGTAGCACACATACACACACACACACACACACACACAAACACACGCGAACACAAACATTGTCAAAAAAAATATCAAATCGATTCGCTATTTGTCGAAATTCTCAGTCTTTACTATGACCGGCACGGTCCACCTTTACAGGACGTACCGGGATAAGAAAAAAAAACCAATCCAAAGAAATCTCATCTCTCTTGAACCGATACCTCGCAAACTAACCGATACCTCGCAAAATAAAAATAGATAATTATCCGGGCGCGATTGTGAATCTTGTTTAGAATTTAATTGAAGCGATCGTCGCGAAATCGCGAGCGCGAATCTGTCTTCATTGGTGAATGGCAAAACTCTAAAAAAAAAAAAAAAAAAAAAAAAAAAAAAAAAAAACAAAGCGCCACGACGCCTAAAAAAAAAACAAACGCGTTGAGTCGCTAAGACTGCGAGAGAGCGAAATTTATTTCCCTGTGCCGTGTTTCTCCTACGTGTAGTCGTAGAAGAGCGAAAAAATAAAAAAAATAAAAAACTGCACTTGAACGCACAATTTAGATGCGCGCTTCGATACGGTATTACCCAACGTGATCTTAGTTTTTCGAATTCGCTCGCAAACGAGGAAGAACGACGCGTTGTCGCGTGTGGATTGTAATCAAACACACCAAGCAAACAAGACACACACACACACACACACACACACACACACAAGAATCGAATTTTGTGTACGACGAACTACTCAGAGCTACACATCGCATACGAGCGTGACTCTCAAAACGCGGCTACGTACGTGCGCGTGTACGCAAAACCGGCGCCGTCGGTTTTGGCGTTTTGAGTTTCGAGTGACGGGAGATTGCGTGATAGAGTAACCGAACCTCGCTAGCTGTTCCTAAAAATCAACAATGAGTGAGTGATAAAGCGTGCGCGGATTATGTAACGGAGTGGTGAGATAATTTAAACAATATGAAGAACGATTATGAGGAGAAACGAATGCTATATACATATATATATATTACTGCGTTGCGAGAGAAGAATTAAATAAGCGCGGTCGACGCCGCCGTGCGCCCCGTTTTTCCCCGTCGATAAAGAGACCACCCCTCTCTCATACGCAAACGTACGACGCAAACATACGATCATCCCTCTCTCTTCTCCCGCAAGCGCGACGCGGTCGACGACGATAGGAATCGGGCGCGACGCGCGGAGGATCGATCGCGCGAGGATCATCGACAGCGCAATTTTTTTTTTTTTTACAGGTAGAAAACTTTTCGCTGGCGCGGCTTTTCGCTCGACGCGGAAGAGAGATGGTCGGAAAAAAAAAAAAAAAATTTGCGAGCTTCTCTCGCAACCTCTGGTCCGGCGGTGACACTGGCCGTAGAGCCAACCGAGGAATATCAACGTTTGATAATAATAATAATAACAACAACGTTTCGACGGCGGAAAGGGGCAGCGCGGTGACGTCGAGGAGGTTTTTTCAGTTTTGTAATTTGTCGTTGAGTTTCTACGAAAAAAGAAGCAAAAACAAAAAATACGTTGAACGTGTCTATTTATTATTATTAACTTTATTGATTGCATATAATATTGCTATTGTGACTATTATTATTGCGATTATTATCACTATTACCACGATTATTATTATTGCGTTATTGCATTATTATTATCATTATTATTATTATTATTATTATTATTACTACGTCATTATTGCCGATATTGACTTGCGGATTTGTTCGAGCGGTACTTGATTGACTATTAATTAATAATGGATACTAATTGATAAACGATAGCGATTAATTCTTGTGAGAGATTGCCATGTGTATATCTATATGTACTCACTATGGGGCACCGTGAGCCCCGTGTGGACTCGCAAACCCACCGGTGGCGCGATGCACCCGAAACGCCGGCCCGGGCAACCCCGATGATGTTGGCGCCGCGCATCGGCTTGGCGCGCGAAAATTGAGCGTAACAGACGAGGCACAACAAAAAAAAATCTCATTTGTTCGCAGAAACAGAGAAAAAACAAAATGACAGACGATGACGCGCCTGCTTTTCGCGCCTCTCGCCAGATCCTTTTTTGTAAAACCGCGGAGGCGCAAAGAGAACGGCGACGAGGAACTTTGCGAAATTTGCTGGAATGCGAAAAAAAAAAATAAATAAATAACGCGCATCAAAACTGAGATTATACGACGCGATAGGAAAAGGATACACCGTGTGTGTGTGTGTGTGTGTGTGTGTGCGTGTGCGTGCGTGCGTGCGTGTGCGCGTGTATACGTATGTGCGTATATTTCACCGCGAGGAAAACTAGGCTGTGAATTTTTGCCACGACGACGGAAAAGGCGCGCAGCGTAATTTTTCACGTTCACCGAGGAGGCGTTCCGTTGCGCTTCACTCCCCATCGTGCCCTTCATGACATTAAGTTAACAGGTCGATACAGGTCGCACCTTTTGTTCTAGTCAGTCGGCGAAAGCGCGCGCGGACTCGTTTCATTGAACCTCCTCTCGGCTTCTCCCTCTCTCGCTCGTTTAAACTCGCTCGTCGTGTCGCGCGGACACAACACTCGCTACCGGGGTAATGATTTCAAGAGAGAGAGAGAGAGAGAGACGGAAAACGAGTCCGCGTCCGGTCAGCGCTCCGAGACATGTCCGACGTTCTCACTTGTGTGTAACTTATTATTGTCCCGTTCGCGGGTGCTGTAAAACGCGTAAACATGCGCACGTGATACGCGTTTAGATTCCGCGGCGAAGAGAAGGCCGATGTGTTGTATGCGCGCGCGCACACACACACACACATATGCGCGCGATGTGAAAAACGAACGCGAACGCGATGATACCGCGACGACGTGGTGTCACACACATTACGGCGAAGACGACACACACGGCTGTACCTGTAATGCGCGCGAGGTGAGAAACAAAAAAATTATTATTATATATACACGCGAGCGTGAAAGACGCACGCACGCGCAACACATACACACACACACACACACACCGAAGAATAAAAAGAAGAAGAAGAAGAAGAAGAAGAAGCGTGCAAAGGCGGCGGAGCCGCAATCGGAGGCGCCAACATCGTGCGGAAAAAACGGGCACGGTGCAATCATGTTCCTATTAGGTTTCATATCTAAGCGAGTAATTAATTATACCAGTATAAATATAATGATGATGATGAAGGATACGATGATATTATATATTATTATCATTATTATTCTTAGATATATATGTATATATATATATATATACGTATGGTATATGTATATATACGTGCAATACCAACTATAGACTACATAGTCTGCATACATTGCACACAATTACTCCGACAACTCTCTCCCCGTCCTGTTTCTCCCTTTGTAAGACCGCGAGCTAGCGATCATCCGCACACATGTGTCTCTCCCGTTCAACGGACGATTCATCGCGCGCGTGTAGGAGAAACAATTTTGCATCGATCGAGAGGAACGACTTTGTTCTTGCTCTTCTTTCTCTTGCGCTTCTTATCTTTTTCTTTTTTTTTATTTTTCATTTTTAATTACAAGCGGAGAAAAGGTTCTTGGCGCAAGAGGGATATGCGCTTTCAAAAATCTCCGCTTCGACCGGTCTAATCAATACGAGTCGGTAATAACACGTCGTTTCGGGAAAGATTGCCTTCGCGTCCGAGAAAAGTGATGGAAAGCGAACGAGGGACAAAACGTAATAAGCCGATAACCGGAGGAGAGGAAGGCGGTAACGAGGAGAATAATGCTCGGTTCTTCTTAATGCGCCGTTTGCGTTTATAGAAAAAATGATCGAAAATAACGCAAACGAGCTGTCAAGTTATTTAACAAAAAAAAAAAAAAAAAAGACTCGCGCATTAACGCGAATTACGGAAAATATGGTGGACGAGCGCTCAAACCGCGGATGCGCACAAACTGTCGCGAACGGCACTGCCATTTCTATTACGTTGGATTTCATTTTATATCCGGCTCGCGAGGCACCCCATTTCCGGGTGGCGAGTATTAGTTCACCCACAATTTGCATAGAGACGCGAAACACGCTCGTTTGAAGAACCAATGTCGCGTGATAAACTCGCTTATCGGCAGCACGACGACGAGGACGAGGACGACGACGACGACGACGACTTGATTACGACCGCCCGTATTTTCAATCACGAGTATCGCTCCCGTAAATTACTTTGCCGATTATGCCGATTTCCACATCGCGTTACGCAAAGTAACACGTACGTCGATCATAAAAATCAACTGTTTTATCGAATTGTGCGATTAATCTAATTAATACTAATTGCGTCAGAGGAAATTCAGCAACAACCGTATTCACGTAATTTACCGTCTATCGATTTGTCGTAAATTTTCAAGTGCAGAATCTCGTTATTTCCATCAATCTGCGATTCCTTCGTCGAGCGCATTCGAAAATCTAACGAGAAAATCAAGACTACATCGAGATATGTTCGACGTGCTCTATTAAACGCCAGTTTATCAGAAAAATCGATATTTTCTACGTGTTTCTTCTGTTGTTTCTACGAGGGTGACAACGTTGGTTTCGATTAAACTCTCGCTCTTTCCGGAAGACACTCGTCGCACATTTTCTCAGCACACGGTGGGAAGAAGAGTTGCGGTAAGTATAAATTTTCATAGTCCTTTTTTTATCAACAAAAAATTTCACGTCACGTTGCGGTAAATCGAAAAAAAGAAAAATAAACATTTCAGTTATCTCCGCTTCGTCGAGAAAAAACTTCGTCGAAAACAATTTCGTAGGAACTCGTGACAGACTTTTCCAGTTGAATTGTAAAAATTATATAAATAATTCTTATACACATACATGTACGGGTCTCGCCGACGCGAAACTTCTTGAAGAAAACATATCTTCCGAGAGAAATGTAAAACACAACTTTTTCTATCGGATACGAGTTAAAAATATAACGTCAAAGATTGATGACTTGTGAAGCTGAATGCGCGATACGTCTTAGTAGCCGGATCACGCCCTGCGGGAAATTCGAGCTAGTTCAAAGAGCACGCCCAAAGCTCGCGATGCAAGTGTGCGTGCATGACGCGCGCGGAGGGTGTCGCGCGCGGATACTCTCCTCCCGCGTCGAAGAAAGATTACGACGGAAGTAGGAAGGGAAATAGAGGAGAGTTGTTCGAGCCACCCCCGCGTCTCGCTCTCCGAAGAGTGTTTGCTCGCGAGATGGAACGCAAATTAGGTTTGGTCGGGACGGAGAAAGGAGGAGAAGGAGGATCGAACCCTCTTGTCGTATCGAAATAAAGGCGGCACGGTATAAAATATACGCCACCCCGTAAGCTTCCTCCGAACTAAAAGAATGAGGAAGACTACACCTATATACGCGCGCGCGCCTAAACTCGTAGACGCCGTCACAAATTCTCTTCCTACCTACCTTGGAACAGCGAAACGCTTTCCTTCGCAATGCCATTTTGTATGCTAACCCCGATCTCTCTTGCGCCCACCTCCCGTCAAATTACGGGGTAAGATTGCCGCGACCTTTTTCCCGCAGATGAATGAAATATTCGGTAATCGAAACGCGTGAATGCATTCACAACGTAATAAATATTTATGCGATTAAAAAAAAACTAATTGTCAGAAATATACAAATAAATAAGACATAAATATTTGAAAAAAAAAAGACCGTTAACCTCGAGTACATGGCCGTAATTTATTCATGAAAAGAGCGCGAGAAGAGCGGGGTATAAACAGTCTGCCCTCGGCTTCTCGCAAACGAGCATTATGTTAATTTCCGTAACCGCAAGATATATGTCTTTTTGACGCGGCGCACTTTTCGCCATTTTTGTTATCGAACCTCGTTGCGAGATTGCCGTCGTTGCTTAACGCAATATTACCGATCCGTCGTAATGGCGGCATGCCGGGAGCAGCGTGTGACGAGTGTCTGTGTGTCTCTATATAAATTTTAACGACGCGCCACGCATAAAAACATTTCTTCCATTATACAGGATACGCTCTACGAGGTAGCAGGTGTTAACGTTATTGCCCATTACAAAGTGCTCCTTTCAAAAAGATTTGCATAAGACGCTAGACGACGACTCATTCCGCGCGCGCGTTATCGCGCCATTGTCGCATTACGCATTCTGGCGAAGATACAGCCCGCGGTACCCCGCATATAATTTGCGAGCGTAAAGAGACGTTCTCCGCGATATCTCACTTAGGCGCACCTGGTTGCCGGGAAACGAAGAAACTCTTCGCCGAGAATCCGCCGCTCAGTGTAATCGCGAGTCGATAAAAAACGAGAAACAAATTATTTATCTCGAATCGGAAAGACATTTGTGCAATTTGTTAAAAAGTGTGTGTGTGTGTGTGTGTGTGTTTTGTTTTTATTAAAAAAGAAACGCGATATTTAATGGATCGAGCAAAACTAAAAACTTGGATAACAACAAGATATTACGTTTCGTGTGCATTACGCTCCGAAATTTCAGAACCAGCGCTTCTTCGTTGAGGAAGAGGAGACGCGAGATGCAGAAATAAATTCACCTATACAATTTCCTAGAATCCTACCCATTTCCACTCAATCGCATCGAGTACATCTCCGCCATTACGTAGCGGAATATCCGGTTACCCGTTTCAACGGTATGTATCCGCGAAAACAATTTGTATCGAACTCGACAGAGCTCCAACATCTCATATGTAGAGTGTTTTTCTCTTAAAAATGCGTCTCATCTACATGGTTGCGCACTGAACGTTAACAACAAACGCGAATTGTGTTTTAAACAGGGTTTCACCGTATTTTAGGAAATATAATCTATACTTTAAGGAAAAAAAATTAATTTTAATGTTGAGAAAGCCTACGACTTGTAAATTTGTTTTACTTTGCTTCTATAAATTTATATCTTTTACTTATTAATTATTTATATATATTTATTAAATAATTTATTCTTCCTTAACTTTTATATTTTTTTGTTAAATCGAGGACGACTATTGGAGCCAATCCCGCACGCCTGGTAAATCTAGTTATAAGCAACAATAAATTAAAGCTACTAGTGTATTACAATCAGAGAGTTATTATTTTTGAATTACTTCAAATACGCAAAAAATGTGCAGAAACAAAGAGAAAACGTTAGCGAGTGCACATTTTACGTGCGCGAAGATACAAATTTATATTTCTCGAAACAAATAAATGTACACACACACACACACACACACACACACTTTTACACTTCATTTTACACCCGGGAAATGTTCGCCGCTTCATTGCAATTTTATCTCGATCTTGTTCTATTATACGATACATTCGCTGTACACCACATCGGTATTCTCATAAATCAATAGATAGCTCTCTAAGCTTGTTAAACGCCGCTGGTCCGGATAAAGCGCGTCACGTATCTAAAGCTTACGTCACGCCGCAATATTAAGACGCGTACCCGGAATTATTACGACGTGTAGCTTCGATCGACTTATCTTTTTCCCCCGTAGACGGCAGATGTTCTTTTAATTTTTTTCTTTACTTTTTATCATTTTTTTCTTCTCTTTTCAAACGATATCACCGCGGCAACATTCGCGCTATTTAAGCCGAGGTTGAGATTTTCGCGGCCGTTTATATATCGTCGGTTTGGAATCGCGCCACCCGGTACGTGAGAAACGTACATCTTCACGCGCTGTAGCGCGCGAGATGGCTACGTACACCTATATATACACGCGCTTACCCAGGAGGTCGTATCTTCTCGTTAGCCGCGCGATGAAGCTACCCGCTCGGCGGAGTCACGTTTTTAATTTCTACCCGGCCGGTCTTAGTTCATTTTCACACCCCCACAGAGAGAGAGAGAGAGAGAGCGCTCGTCCGACCGTCTAATAAGTAAATAATAACTCGTTCCGCCACATAACTTCTTCTCTCCCCTGGAGGAATCGCCGGGGCTTCTCTTTCATGTCCGAGCGCGTTACTCGTTTCATACGTAATTAATACGGATTCACGGGCGACAGCCACGGGACCTTCGCGATAACTATGTCACCTACGCGGACGTATGTAATTTATTAAATATCGCCCGTGACAATTGGCGATAGAAAATTCTGAGAAAGCAAAATCTCGATACGTTTCTTATGTTGACAATTTATCCGTTTGCAACAAATTTTACACGCGCAATATGAACATCATCGCCAACCTGGTGATTTCTCGAAATAGATCGCGAGCGGCCGATAATCGCGCGAGCCCCCGACGATCGAACGTGTACACTTCGTGCGCGGTTCAGATAACTGGCGGACGTGTATCTACACACACGGAAGGAAATAAAACATAGAGAGACGGAGGCAGCGGTATTTTCTCCCGAATACGTAGTAGACGTGTGCCGCGGGGTGGAAGGAAGGGAACGAAGAAAGAGAGAGAGAGAAAGAGAGAGAAGCGGATAGTCCAACCTCCTTAGGATGCATGTGTTTGCCTTTAATACATTTTTCGACGATGTTGACCGAGGCGTATCTCCAACCCCGTGTGCGCGCATATGTATGTGAAGCCAACAACCTACTGGGTGCCGCTAAAATATTCACCTTATCAGAGCCGAGCCGCAAAATGTGGCTGGCAATTTCCGCGGTGCCAAATTCAAAGCGTTGGGAAATGAAAATGAGAAAGAGGGACGGATTCGCCTTTAGAGACTCTCCCCCCTCTCTCCCCCGCATTTCCTCGCCCGACTTCCTCGTGGAAAAAGCATCTTTGTTTTAATATACATTGCGCACTACAACAACTTAAGGCTGAAACGCTTCTGTTTTATTTCTTTCCGGGACGAGAGAGAGAGAGAGAGAAAGAGAAAAAGAACAAACTCAAATTTATGCAAACAGTTTCTACCTTTGATTCCGTTTCCTTTTGTGTTTTGAATTTGTGAAATAAAATACTGTCGATTCGCATCAATTTCGCGTGCATTAATTCGTAAGGGGATTTTGTTCTGTTTAAATGCAAGAGTTTTGCGACGCTGTGACGACAATCGCCGACGTGGCACAAGAGGCCGGCAATTTGCAATATAACGCGTTTTGTCGTCCGTTCGCTACAATGGCCGAGCAATCTCCGGGGTGATTTCACGTGACGTGCATTTTCGCCTCGTGGAGTCTCGCGGCAAGTCGCACCAGATCCAAAAGGGTTGGGATTCAAAGACTCGCCGCCCGGCGCTATTTCCGCGAAAATCATTCGTGAAGGATCTCCTTATCTCACTATGCAAGAAGAAAGAAGGAAGGGGATAGAAATTGACAATTCCTCTGGTCTCAACCTGCGAGAGGAGCGACCCGCCTTACCGCTTCTCACCCTTCCCCCTCGGGGTTCGTAAAGGTCTGAAAAGATGAGAAGCACGAGAAAGCAGGAAGAGCGGAGGAGGTGAGAGGGGAAAGGCGCGACGAGTGTCCTAGCGCAGATAGAAGAGGAGCGAGACCGTACGCGAAAGCTACACCGAGAGCGAAGGAGAAGTGTATAGGAGCTAGAAGACGAAGAAGTAAACCTGAAGGGAAGAAGAAGACGACGACGACGACGACGACGACGACGACGACGACGACGAAGAAGAAGAAGAAGAAGAAGAAGAAGAAGAAGCGCTCGTACAGTGTTTGTCCAGGAAGAACCGAAAGAGTAGCGAGTGTGTTCGTAGGGAACGAGGGCAGGGGGCGAACGAAAGGGTGGCCACCCCCTCTCACCCGGACGGCCACCCACGTAGGTGGTGGCTGTGTTGCAGAAGAGACCTCGGAGGTGGGAGATGGCTCCGAGGCAGTCCTCTCTTAGAGCATTTCAATATATGGCGAGGGCCTTTGAGGTTGCGGGGTTCTGGCGGGGGTAGCGGGACGAAAGAAGGCACCCACCTCCGCGGGGGTAGGTGGGGTGAGAGGCGCTATTGATTCTTCTTTTAATCTCGTCGCGACCCATCCCTTATGCCGACGTAAGGGGAAGCAGAGCGAAGACGAAAGAAGGACTTAAGGGGCGAGACCGTCCCCCTTTTGGGGAAGGACTGGCGCGAGAGAGGAGGGGGGAGAACCTTACTTATTTGAATGTGTCGTCGCGCGAGACAAAAACGACGGCGAATCCCTGAAATCGATGTGGCGTAGCACACCACCACTAACTCGATGCCGACGCCGTCATCGACACTTGGCGAAATCGCGGAAACTCGACGGCGCGAGCGTCGACACGTGCACGTGTGTGACGCGTGAAAAGACGAAATCTATGTATGCAAGAGAATAAGAGAGAGAGAGAAAGAGAGAGAAAGAAAGAGAATGGAAGAGAGACAGCAAACGGCTTTGCCTCCGAGATGATATTTATGTGTCTATTGATTGAGTGCCGGCAAAGCCCGGGGCTGTTTCGATTTTCTCGGAATAAAACGTGTCGAAAGGGTGACGGTAAAAAAATTTAGATACTCACAATAGCTCTTATTTTAACCCCCGTGTTTCAAATATATTTCTAATTACCGTAAATTATTTCTATGCAGATCTAAATGTCACATTTGTAAAATAGCTTTCATATTTTTCGAAGAACGAAATTCTACTTTACCGTATTTCGTACCGCGTGTATATCTGTGTTGGCCGTGCGGTCACACCGCGTTATCGAAAAAATTACAACGACACGCGATCAGAATGAAATTGCGATATCCGTCTTGCGATTTTCGTAATGTAGCGCGGTTCTAGCAACAGATCTTTAAAGCGTGGGCGTGTCGCACGTGCCCCCCGGCGGGACACATTAAAAGTCCATAAGTATGAGCCGCATGCAGCGTATAAAAATTCAGGAAACGCAATAAGCGCAACGAAATAAAGTCGCGCAGTTTCTTCCGTTATCCGTTATACAGAGAGTCTCCACCGCCACTCTCTCTCGTTGCCGTTGCGGCACTTCCGAGCGCGCTTCTTCACCGCCCTCTCCTCCTCCTCTTTCTCCTCCTTCTTACTTCGTCCGATAGTGTGCCAGGAAGACTCTGCACCCTTAATAGAAACAGAGAGGAAGAACGGGGGCGACGCGCGAGGGATGGATGCGTGGATGAGGGGAATACGGAGGGTGGAAAAATCAGCCCCCGCGACTCCGGAGCAGTCAGGGAGCAACGACTGAAACGGCGGTGGGAAGACGACGGGGGTAGTCACCCTATTTTTTTTAGCCCGACCGGGGGGATAAGATATATTGATTTTTTTATTTTATAATTAGGGGCTCGCACCCCTTGGCTGCCAGAAAAACACGTCACCCTGCGACGCGCCCTCACTCCAAAAACTCGCCCCCCCTCTCTTTTGCATCAACCCTCGTGTGGTCCACAATTGCCGCTGTATGCGCGCACGTCTCTCGAAGATTGTTCGCGTATACATCATTGAAAGCAATTTTTTCTCGAGGTCGCGATGTTTTTCTCGGCTATTTTGGTTACGCCGGCTGATGCGCACTACTCGTCGACGATTCTTTAATTGTGTTTCTCTTAAGCAGCTGCGCCTCGAGTAAAATTTGAAAATAATTTAAATCGATACCATCGGTAAAAACGATATTATTTTGACAAAAAGATTTTGGATGGAATCACGTTGCAAATGTTACGCGGATTTTTCGTAATTTTCGCAGAGTTTACGCGCGAGTCTATATTTTTAACGCGCTCGTATCCGTATCGTTATCCAAATAAATTTATTTTCTGTATCAAGATCAATAACGTGTCACGTCACACGAGCGCTTTCGCGTCATATCGATGATGTCGCGGGAAGATACGGCACGCTGCGCATTGGATTAAATTGAAATCGCAATCCCGCGCATTTCCCAGCAAGCGAAATACATATATTACGTTCCGCTCATCCGTCTACGCATAATCTATATCATTTCCGATTCGTCTCAGAAATTAAAAAAGCAATACACACACACACACACACACACACACACACACACACACACACACATATATATATATATACATATATATTTACGATATTATATTTACGCGCTGAACTGAATCGATTTTGATAATGTCAACAGTTTATCTGAACGCAATATAAATGTAAATTTTATTGCCGCGTGTGTGTAACGTCGTTTCGAGAAAGACAAATGTGTAATCTCTGCTTTGTACTTAGAGAATCTCGCGTTAAGATAAAAACTGGCGTGTGAAAAATGTTATTCGCGAAATAGAGATCGAAAAAAAAATGCATTGATCGCGGCGTCGATTGACGAGCGCTTTTCCAAATTGAAATCACGTCCGTGATCTTCGAGACACATACGGCGAGGCCACCCCCCATTCGCCTCGCGTAACCGTCACTTCCGATTCCCTTCAAAAAATCAAAGGCATCCCCATAAAGCTCGTGAACGCAGCGCTCCAAAGAGAGAGAGAGAGAGAGAGAGAGAGAGAGAGAGAGGGAGAGGGAGAGAGAGGGAGGGAGAGAGGGAGAGAGGAGAGAGCCCGCTGAAAATCACAGCGCGCCAGGCCTCACCGATTCTCTTCTTCTCTCTCTCTTTCTCTCACACACACACTCTTTTCCCTCATGTTTTCCTCTTTCACCCTCAGACTCGTTCGTTTCTCCATACGAGATTCCGGGATTCGTAGAATTTCTACCGTGAGGGTGGCATGGGTCGCCGGGGTGGGTGGCAGGGCTCGTCGACGATGGCGATGGGGTGAGTTCACTCGCGAGGCCGCCGACGAGGTATGGGAGATTGCAGCAACCCTGCAAAGTACAAAGAGGCGGCATAGGCGTCCCCCTGCCACTCTCTCTCTCTCTCTCTCTCTCTTTCATCCGCTTCCGCTTCTCCGGTCACCCTCCCGGAGTTTCCTCTTCGCGTTTTCTTCTCGCTCCCACTTTTTCACATCGGGAGCCGGGCTCTCCTTGCCCCTCTTCATCATTCCTCGTCGTCGGAGGTGACAATTCCTCATCTGCCTCCGCTCACACACACACACACACACCGTTAGTTCGCGCGCGCGACCGAAGGTGGGTAACCCACACCTACACGAGCATACATAACGAGTCGGCTTGTCACACACAGAGTATAATATGCAAAGACCCGCCCCCAGGTTGCCATGGTAACCTCGGGAGCTAGTGCGAGAGGTGCCCGGCGAAGGGAGGAGAGAGGTCGAAGCGGCGAACGTGGAGTGAAGAGGAGGAAGAGAAGGAGGATGAGGAGGGAACGGAGGATGGAAGAGCAGACACTCTTGGAAATTTGTATAACTACCCCCAGGGGCGGCCAGAGGCGGTGGGTAGGCAGAGGGTGGCTGAGTGTAGAGAAGGCGGGGGCACACACATCGATCCGGGGAACCACCCCGCGCCCAGGGCTCCTTCGTCATCTCTCAGAGCTACTGCCACCCGTTCACCTCGCTCTCTCGCTCTTCTCTATATCCACCCTCTTGCCACCCTCCGTCCGTCCGTTCTCTCTTTCACGGGCAAAACTTTCTGCGTGCCTGCAATGCTCTCCGTGCCGAGTGTTTATGTCGTCGTTGCCATTAAAACCGCCGTCTTGTTTTTTTTTTGTTTTTTGTTTTTGTTTCCCTCAAGTTCGACGCACGTCTAACACGTGAGAAGCTTCCGCTCGAGTGTAAATTAAGCAACCGGAGACTCGCAAGTTCGCGGAGACTGTCCGTTTTGTCGCGAATCGTACAGCGTGAAATTCCTCAATCACGTAATATTCAAATTCCGAGTTAATTAATTAAAAAAATAATTAAGTGATGAGATTAAAAATTAATTTGAAAAAACTCCCTGTTTTATTTTTAATTGACGCACAAACAGCACTTTGCAAATAATATAGTCAACAAAATTTATCGGTCGCTTGGATTGTTCATTATCTCAATTAAGCGGTGCAAAATACGAGCTCATTCATTTGCGACAGAGTAAACATTGTAATCTGAAATTATCGGTGAGAGCAACGTCTGATTTCGCATTGTGTCCCGAAAGAGGTTCATTTATTAAGACGCGCGACGTCGAACAAGGAGAAGATGAGACCTTTATTCTTAACAAGAATCTCTCGAGATCGGAGTAATGATTCATTTGCCGAGTGATAAATCCACATCGCGCATAACCTCACCTACAGGGATATGGATTGTTCCCCATATCTCAGGCAATTGTAGCGAGGCCGTGCGTTATTATTTAACGCAAAATGCATTATGCAACGATTCTAGTTACAATCGGTAATTGCAGTTCCACCAGAGAGATGATCTTCGATCATGTGAGAGCCCGGCGAGAGCCGTGGGCAAGAAATTCTTCTTTATTGAATTGCTTTTGCTGTTCTCTCGAAAATAGGTGTATAAATCACGCCACGCGAGAGAGAGAGAGAGAGAGAGAGAGAGAGAAAACGTGGCGTGAAAACGATCCGCGGATGCTTCTATTTCGTCCACAATCGCCATTTTGTACGGTGGTACTTTCAATGGTTAGCTCTTAAAAAATCCATCAGATTATCAGAAAAATTATCCACGTACTATCTTTCCGCGCGCAAAATGTAATTTATTACAAATTTAAAAAAAAATGAAGAATAAATTGTGAAGAATAAAAATATTTTATTCTCTCCTCTGTAAAAGGAGCTTCAGTAAAAATAAAATTCCCGAGAAGCACAAATCGATATCGAAAATCCCCCTTAACAAAAAAATCCAATTTGCGCGATCTCGCGTGGAACGATAAAAAAAATTCATTAAAAACCGAATATTCCTTCGCAGCGATAAATTAATTCGCCTGACCCAGAAATCGAGCGCGCGGAACGCGACTATCAAACGGATCTATCTGACCGCTCCAGGAAGTCCGACACTGTACCTGGCACGATCTCCGGGGGAAAAAGGGGATATCCCATCCGCAATTCCGCCGACCTCTCATAATCCGCACGCCGAGCGGTAGATATCCGCGATGGAGGATCGCTCGCGGCGAATCCTGACCGCGGATACGTACTACCAGGGCGATTCTAATCGAATTAACTGAACTTTCACCCGACTCCTTCCCCTTCCTCTCCCTCGCCCGGCCCTCTAGCAATTACGACAATGCCCTGTGTGTTTTCCGTCCGCGCTTCATCTCGTCGGATCTCTCTCTCTCTCTCTCTCTCTCTCTCTTTCTCTCTTCCCGCCCTCGCGCCTAAACACGAAACGATCATTTCTCCGGTCGTCGCGGCGGCATCTATTTATCGCGTGTCTAAAGCGAATCGCGAGAGAGACGGCCGATAAGTTCGCGCTAATGAGAAGGATATGTATTCATTAGGGTCGTGAAACGGCAATTGCGCAAGAGCCGCGTTTCGAAATGTGGACTAACGTCCTGATACGCGGTACAAGGTAATGTTGATGACTAATTGGAGAGAGCTTGCTAAAGGCGATCGCGCGCGAGAAAGAGAGAGAGAGAGAGAGAGAAAAAGAGAGAGGGAGGGAGAGACCGTAGGTTAAACCGCGATTAATCAAGATCTTCTAAGTGGTTGTGTATTTCTCACCGCGACCGACCTCCGATATAAATACAAGTGTGTGAAAATTTAGCGAAAAAACTGCACCGCACACGAGCGTGTTACATACAAGCAAATAGATAAAAGATGCGCGAGGAGGAGGATAAATTGCTCTCGCTACCTTCCCGCCTCAACGGATAAATGCACTTGATAAATGCACTTGTTGCGTGTTTGACGTAATGAAGCAACATCGAACTTTTAGCGCCGAATGTATGAGTCGTAAAACGCGTGACGCCAATCGCGGCGAACAATTAAATTTAAAAAATTCAAGCGAGACTTCAACAAACAAAACACGCAAATTACACCAGAGGAAATTCGAAGAAAGACAGAAGAAGTCGTCCTCTCGTTGCTCGCCGTAGGATTTCATCTACGGTCGCGGTCAAGCGCGGTCATAATCATCATAATGATAATTACATAGGTAAATGCGCGACGGAGTCGGGAGGAGAGAAAGACGGACGAGACTCGATTCCTCCGCCGACCAGCTGGCTCATTCGATCTTTCGCTAATTATCGTCGTAAGCATCAGGTTAATTGCTACACTCTCTCTGCTTCCTCTCTCGCCCAGCGGTTGTTCCGCACTTCAACCCTCTATCGCTCGCCTCTCTACCGTGTTCTCCTCTCTCTCTCTCTCTCTCTCGCGTTTTCGCTGCCCCGCGCGCATGGATGCTCCTCCATCGACGACCTCTCGCCGAGCCGCGTGAACCGTAGAAGTGTAACGTGGGACCACGTGTCTCTCGTCTCCCAGAAGTTGGAGAGTCCTCATCGCGCGCAAAAGAGAAACGCTTCCTTCTTCTTCGTCGGCGAACATTCGTTTCTCTATGACAGCTTGCAAATATTCCGCACGACGTGTCATACATTTTTTTTCTTATCGCAAAGCGAGAAGACTAGAGAAATTTTTGTGGACATTTAATTTTAATTTTGTTAATTATTCGCTACTTCGGAGGATTGATTTCTTTTTTTATTTGTTTTTTGTATCTCTCTCTCTCAAATATTTCCAAATTTCCAATATCGTGTTTCGAAACGCAGTTGTGCGTTTTTAGAGGCGCGAGTCGAGCTCTCTGGCTCAACGCCAACGTAATTCCTGCGCATATCATGTTTACGAAATTCAGACAGCATGTTTGCTTCGAAAGCTTCCTTTTCACGAGACACACTCGTGGGTGCGATATCAAAGATGATGTTTACATATACAAACAATATCGGATACAGCGGGAGGAGAAATCAGAGTACACACTTTACTATCCTATTACACGGTGTATCAAAAATATGCCTTATGGAAAAACAGAAAGACGTGGGTGCGCGCGCGCGGAGAGATTCAAATTGTTCAGCAACAAACAAAATTCAGCCGGCGAGTTAGCGGTGCGCTCGCGTGTAATTGCAACGACCGCAAATGCAATTCCCGCAGAAAGACCTCTGGGAAGACGCGACCCAAATCCCCCGAGACATTCATCCCGGACGACCGGCGTGTACCTGCGTGATCCCTAATTCGAGAGGTCGCGCGGGGCGCGAATCCAAATGGGCCGAAACGAGCGGAGCGCGCGCGGTGGCGCGCAAAAATGCACGGCGCGAGGGGGAAGATTACAATGTTACTGTACGGTAGAAACGTGGAATTGCAGAATCGCGCGCGAGACGGCGAGGAGGGAAAGGTGAAGTAGAGACGAGGCACGAGAGGGGGAGGAGGAAAGAGCGACACACAGAGGAGTCGGGCTCGTGGCTGAGCGAGATGGCGAAGAGAGCAAGACCGACGTTACGTGGTGTGTGCGTGGCGTGGGTGGAGACTGCCCCACGAAGCCCTACGGGCAGAATTATCATACTCACACACGTACACAGAGGTGCGCGCGCGGAGAGCGGGGCCTGATCTAATCACACTCCCATATACATAAAATAACCGCTCTACGGGGCCCTATGGGGCACACACCGCGCGCTCGGGGTGGTGAGGGCACGAGCGAGACCGAGATAGCGCGAGAGACGGAGAGCGAGTGAGGCGGATTGTTTTCAGCTGGGACTCGAGTATAAATTGGCCAATTATTCGGAAATAAGGTAATTATATAAGAAGGGAGTGATCTCCGATCGCGCGGACTCTCGGAGGAGAAGGAGATGAGGAGAGTTAGAGGAGCGCGGAGGAAGGTTTCAGAGAGAGAGAGAGAGAGAAAGAGAGGGTGGGAAGCGAGGGGGGACCGCAGGGAGGGAGGAATCGAAGAGAGAAATCAAAGGCGATTATCTGCCTATGAGGTAGGAATCGTTGGTTGGCGTCGGTTCGCTCGCTCTCTAAGAATTGCTCGCCGTTGGGCCCAGTCGTTGCCGTTGGCGGTGCAAAAGCGAGGCAGATGTTTTTTCTAAATGGAGACGAATTAGCCGATAAAAATAACGATCGATCGATCGATTGATCGTGCCCGCGAAGCTGCCGTTATATAGCGCCGCGCGAGAACAAGAGAGAGCGCGCGCGGGTTGTACCACCCCCGAAAAAGTGCGCAGAATTTTTCGGAGCCCGACAGGTGTCGGATGATCCTTTCGGGATGGGTTCTCAAATATATCTCTTGTATTTCGCAAGCCGAATTCGCGGAAAAATTCTGCGTGATCATTTGAGAGATGCGCGGCAAAAGGTCAACGACTATGGGATTAATAAAAAAAAAAAAAAAAAAAAAAAAAAACAACAAAATCTCTTCCTCGAAAGTCTGTACAGAGATCGCGCGCTACAAGATCCGTAAAACTGTTCCGAGTTGAATTTTCTCCCCGACTTTTATTTTTTTTCCCCGAATGATTTACATTCCGTTACCGAAATAATAAAGGATAAAAAATGAGATGTGTATTGCGCGAACACGGCAATCATCGAGAGGAAACAAATGTGAGAGAAAAAGAAGAGAGAAGATATTATCCCAATTACACGTACGAGCGCTAATCGCCGTCGTGAGTCCATATAGGGGCGCCCCCGCGCCGGGACATTAACATTCCGAAAAACCGGTGATTCTCGCCGACGGTACCGACGAGATTCTCCGGTGAGGAGGATGCCTTTATAACTACGAGATACACTCTCCGGCCCTCGATCTTTCTCTCTCTCTCTCTCTCTCTCTCTCTTTCTCTGTATATACGAGCGCTAGTTGCCGGCATAAGAGCTGCTCAGCTGGCTATTAAGGGCTGCGTGGTGGCCCGAGGCCGGAATTAGCATACCCTCGAACCGAACTCCACCTCCGCACCGATATCTCGGCTGCACGAGGAGGAATATAACTTAAGTTCAAGCGGATATTATGCCACCATTCTTCCCTCCCCGTAATCTGGCCCCCTTAACCATATAGGTAGATGCATCGCGCGGCTGGACCATAAGAGCCGATAGAAGGGGACGGTCGAGAGGGAGAGGAATGAGAGAGAATCAGAAGAGGGAAGGAAGGGGAGGGGGAAAGAAAGACTTGAAGGGAGGTGGAGGTCGTATTCGTTATCGGCACCGATCTCTTTTAATTGTAATTATATGCAGACCAGTGCGCGCGAGATAAGTATCGAAGGCTGGAATGAGATCCCGATGGTTTCTGAAGAGTATCAAGTCCGGCCCAAGCGCGTGCCGTTGACGCCCAGGAACCGTTGAGAATCGCATTAAGATCCGGTCGCGATGCCTTTCGCGCGGTATTCGCTCGATTTATGACGTAAAGCGCGTTAAAAACTTTGCAAAACGAAAACGGCGTCGGCCGTTCGTAATCGCCGAAGTCCCACTGAGAAAGCATCGACTCCGGGGCGAGAGTTAACTACAAGAGCAAAAACACTCGCATGCAACACACACACACACACGCGCGCGCACTTTGATTGTTGCTCGAAAATACCCGCTACTTATTGAATTTGGCAAATTAAAAGCGACCAGCCTAACGTTATTGTTTGCGAGACTCCTCATTTCTGGCAGATGCAACAAAATAATATTGATCGACATTTCTAGGAATTAAAACAACTAAAGAGTGTTGTTGTGCTTTATAAAAGTCGAATTCGAGCGCGAGTAGGCGATCCGAAGACTGTGCGCCGCGGGCGACGAATTTCCGGCGCATCTAATTTCGCATCAAATATTAAATTATAGCTGTTTTGAGGCGCCATTGTACAGGCCGCCATTTATTTTTATAACTCCGTTTTCATAGCATAGACGCGCGTTGTTCTGTCTGTAATCTGTTCGACGATCTCTTTCCAAGTTCGCGATCGGCCATTAAAAAGAAGAAATTTCGCCAAGGCGGCACCAGTTTTGACAACAAATCCCGAAAACCTCGCGCGCACATGTATCTAATAAAATAAAAAAAATCAACATCCCTAAGCAATAAAAAAATTATTCCACTTAAAATATTACACGGTGTATTAAAAAAAAAAAAACATTTTTCATATTTTTATTTAATTTTATTAATCAAAGCGCGCGAGAAGCAACGGAATCAATAAACATTGCGGGATGGATAGCGCGGCGCGTCGTAGTTTGATATTTTATTGCCGCTTTCAGGCATTTCCTGCTCGCTCAGAAAATTCTTTTACGGCACCTTTTCCGCGAGGTAAGAAACCGGATACGATTAATCCGGGCCCAGCGGGCCCCGATGATATTATGGCTGATAATTGGTCGTTCAGGGATCTCTCGAGAAAGAGAGAGCTAGACGGCTGAAGGGACCAAGACGGCAGATGAAGGCGCAGGCGGGGGAGAAAGAGAAACAAAGAGAAAGAGAGAGAGAGAGAGAAGTGGAAAAAGAGGGGGGCAACTAGCGAGATAACACGAAGCGCAACTTTGCTCGGCTAACCCATAACTAAGCTGTGCCTTATTTAAGGCATTATACGGGCTCTAATTAATAGAATGTAGAGGTAGACGAGATTTTTTTACGAGGCCGCGGAGTTTTATCGCCAATTAAGCGCATCGCGGAGATGAACGGTAGGAGGGAAGCGGCGAGGAGAGAAGAGAGCGCGCGAGCCGGAACTCGACATCGGAATGGGAGTTGAAAAAAAGTGAAAAATAATAAAAACAACGATTCGAGGGAAGGATGCAAAGGAACGTCCGCGTACAAAGGAACGTCTTAAACGGCGGAACCGACATTCCAAATGATTTTAATTGTGCTCTCGTTGACCTCTATTTCCCCCCCGGTCGTGGTTTTGGCTCTAAAACGAACACGCCATATAATTCCGACCCTGTATTTACGTTAAACGCATACAATGTACTTTTGGAATTGTACCACGGTCTTTAATTTTAGCGCTACCTGCGCGTCCCGGCAATCATCATCCCAAGCAAGTTTTTTGCCGCGCGCACGCGATTTTTATGTCTCGTGCTTTGATCAGGACAAAATGACAAAAGATCGGGAATTAATTTTTCCGCGAAAAAAACGGAGATAGAAACGTTTTTCTCGAATTCTCATTTTCCTCGCATTTTCCCCGTCCCTATCTCTTCTTCTTCCTCATGTTGATATTAGATGGATATTGCGGCAAAACAGAAATTACTTTATCATCCGGTTCTCAGCGCGGAAATAAAAGTGGCCTTAGAGCGCGTTAGTACAAGCGGGGTAGTAGTCCGCTTTTCTCGCTGTTAAAAGGGGGTAAAGATCCTCCTCCTCCTCCTCCTTGGCCGAGCGAGGAGTTTCCGTATAATGGAGTTGCTGATATTACGTTTTTTCGATTAAAACTGAAGCATAAAATGTGGAGCGCGCCGCGTGGAAATATCGCGGCGGGGATATACGGGAGAGAGCTCCGTTACACAGTGTGTGCTACGCGGTAATATTACATGAATTCAATGGATACGCCTGCAAATATCGACGTCGGCGTACGTCAGAAAAGCGCGGAGGGAGAGAGAGAGAGAGAGGAGGAGGTGTGGCAGTTTTATTTTACATGCTATTTCGCGACGCGATCGCGCGACCTGCCCCGGCGCGCATCCTGAAAGCGCGCTAGCTACTGAAATAAATAAACGTGCCGCGAAAGAGCCGTTTCAAAGACTCCGAGCCATATCGATTCCGCGCGTCGCGCCCAAAAGGAAACATTCGGCAAAATTTAATCCACTTTCCGCCGCGCTCTGTGTCTCTCTCT